>PVLA01009178.1:0-78662 GCA_004027455.1 Hydrochoerus hydrochaeris
TTTCCCTTTTCCTGTTACTTCCTTACCCAGCGACTACCTCCCCAATCTTTTTGTCCTCTCCCAGTCTGTCCTCCCAATCTATAACCCCTTACCACTAACATATCCAATTTTCAGCTTTTCATCAGAATTGAATGGTTTCAGTTTGCAGAGGAGTTTGAGAGGAGACTACAAGAAGTTTTAGTCACCAGACATGGGTGGAGATGGGTTGGGAGGACTATGTTGAGTTTATAGTTTGGAAGTGTCCATTTGCCTCCCTTTCTCTTCCTGCCACCCTCTTCTCACCCAGGATAGTGGGATGAAGGCAGGAAGTAGGGTGTTGGATGCCAGGAGCTGGAAGGGCTGTGAACCTCAGGGCCAAGTGCATGGAGGCCTCTGACGCACTGAGATTCCTGAGAGGCTGTGATGGGGCTCCACCAAGGGCAGCTGCACTGCGGGAGATGTACAGTTGTTTCTCAGAACTCCTGGAGCACACCAGTCCCTCTCCTCCAGCACGCACCCTGTCTGCTGAATAGAGACAATTTCAGGCCAGCAGTGTGTCTACTACAAAGCCAGGGTCTGCCTGCTCCTTTCTTGTTAGGAGTTGGGGAATCTCCAGGAGGAAGGCTTTCTCAGAAGGGCTTGAGCTAGTAATCTTTGGCAAGTTCTTTCCTCATTTTCAAGACCCTTATTTTCCTCTCTAATAGCAATCTGGATTTGTTCTTTTTTGGGGGGCAGGAAGGTTTGCCAGGAATTGAACTCAGAACCTCATGCTTTCCAGGTGGGTGCTATGCCACTGAGCTAAAACCCTAAGGCTGGAACTGTTCTTGAAAAGTCCCACTTTATAATAAGAGGAAGTCCCCATGTATCTCATCTGTTTGTAGTATCATAGCTAAATTCCTTCCTAATCCTGGAGGCTGAGGCAGGAGGATCACTGGAGTTTTAGGCCAACCTGAACTACTCACTGGAGTTTAAGGCCAGTTTGAACTGCATAGTGAGACTCTGTCTCAAAAAAAAGACAGGACCTCATATTTTCCCTCCTCCCAGTTTTCCTTCAGAGGCTAAAAGTCATCTCAAGGTCATCCTATTCACTGTTTTCAGAGTCCTCAGAAACAAGGAGAGAGCAAGGCTGAGGTAGGAAAAGTTGGGGTTTAGGAGCAGGAGCCACAGGACCCCAGCCTCACAGCCTCTGGTTTAGTGTTCCCTCCCATTGCAAAGAGGTCAGCCACTGCCCCTAGCCCTAGTCCCTGGCTGCTCTTCTATGCTGGTGATAAATCCTGTCTTTGTTTCCCCTCTGACCCAGGCCCCAGGCAGGCTGGGGGTCAGAGGCTGGAGGAGGGGTCACTGTGGAGGAGGGGAAGTTACAAGGGGAGTGGGAGGAGAAGATGGACAGGAGCAGCTGGTGGGCAGGCTTGGGGGTGGGCAGGAAGGGGATGGGGCCTCTGGATTGTATAGATATTGGACATTCCAGTAGGCCTGCATTCTAAGTGAGGCAGGATTCCAGGGAAGATACAGATGTACCTTCAGAAGGCTCCCTGCTGCATCAGGAATTGAGATAGGGTGGTATGGAGAGGTTGGTTTGGGGTACCTCAAGGAAAGAGGCCATTAAAATAAACTGGAGAGATAAGATATTGCAAGAATCATCCTTATCACCACCTGAGACCCCTACAACATACATTTGCATAAAGCACAGAGATGTATGGTCTGCCAGTGTGAGGGAGCCCAGGAGAGCCAGCCTGGCCCTAGCCTGGCCCCCTCCCAGCAGCCTCCTCTTGTGACCATCCTGTCTCCATCTCTCCCATTCTTTTTCTCTATTCCCAGCCTTTCTTTGTGTCAGCTTCTCTCAGTCTCCCAGTGCGTTACCCTAGCTTTCTGCTAACTCGCAACCTCTGCCTCTTTGTCTTACTTGTTTTTTCTCCCCATTGTGTTTCCAGTCCATCTTCTTGTACCCTTTCTCCCCACTTCCTTGGACTTCATCTCTGCCACCCTTCAATCCAGCCATCGCTTCAACCTCAATTCCTTGTCCCACCAGGAACTGAACCAAGGTCTGGCTCGGTGGAGCCCTTTGGGAATCAGTCAGGTTGCAAGGTGGGAGGGGAAGGAGAAAAGAATCTCCTTGGACTGAGTGCCTGCGTTGGTGGGAGGTCTGAGAATCATACTGTTCACTATGGACACAGAGAGGGAGGTTAGGAGGTGACCAGAGAGCGAAGCATAACTAAGAGAGATGGAATGAGATGATAGAAAAGACACAGTAGGGCAAACACAAGCAAGGCAAGCATTCAGTGTTCCTTCGTAAGAGTGTGTTTTAGGATGATCTAAAGGGAAGGGGCCGAAGGGCATCTACTGAACCATATGAGAAACAGATCTAGAGACAAGGTCTGGAAACCCAGTCTGAGAAACAAAAATGCAATGTCGGCCAGGCAGCCACCATCCTGGACTCTCTTGCCTATCTAGGGGTTCTCAGAGGCCTCTTGCTCCTGTGCAAACAATCTTGAAATGCTGGTTCCTTCCTCATCAACCTCTTCTGTGGCCATCTCCCTTCCTCCTCTCCTGAGAATGACATCAGCCCTGGCTGCCACTGTCCTCAGCCCTTTTGCTGATGTACTGTCCCATGGGTGCAACAGAGGCCAATCATCCCCACCCCAGCCATTCACAGCCCAGCACCCCAGGAAAGGAAGGAGGCTGTACCAGGAAAGCGGCTGAAGGACAAGGTGGGGAAAAAAGGGGGCATGGGCACCAGGAAGAGTGAAAGGAGCCTAAAGGGGCCCTTGAGGAGGAGAGGCTGTAGCAGTAAATCACCCGGTGGGGGGCTCCCTCTGCCTGAGTTCAGTGGGGTGGGGAAAGGATAGATACAGGGGAGGGTGGAGAGAACAGGGAATCGCCACATCTGGCAGGCAGGTGTCTGGCACAGTTCAGGCTGTAGTCACTTTCCCAGCCAAAGGGAAAGAAGGGGGAAAGGGGAGGAGGGCCTTCTTAGGTCCCCTGGGGAAAAGGGAAAGCTCACAAACAGAAAGTCAGAGGCCCACAATCGGACAGAGAGCAAGGGAGGGAGATCCTCGGACCGCTTCCCACCTCTGCTCAAGATGATGTTGAGGATGGTTTTGCTGTTAGTCCCAAAAGAAAACTGCTGGCCAGGGCACCAAAGTTCTGTTCCTATTGGGAAACAGAAGGCAGAAGAAACTGAAATTCCGAGAATTCCAAATTAGAGAGCTGGACAGAACTCCACTCTGCACACCACTGCTGGTCCACAGCTGCCAACCCTGGCCCTGACACACACCTCCCCAGGGCCATTCGGGGTGATGAGAAGGGAGGCCAGGATGCTAAGACCCATCACAGCTTTTCCCCAGCTATGACAAGCAAAGACACAAGTGATCCTGGCCCTTTTTCCTGTACTCAAGGGTACACTGCATCTTTCATTTTATACCTGCTAAGAAGGCTTCTGGGCCCAGGCGTCCCACAGGTGCTAAGCCTAACAGCTAGGTTTCTACAGAGGAGCACAAGTCTAGACAACTCTGGGCTTCACTTTATGTTCTGATACTGCAGACGTCCTCCCGATTCCTTCTCTCACCCTTCCCTATCTGAGCTATTAACTCCCATTTTTTGCTTAATCCATGAATTGTGGGCTCATTTCACGAGCAGTAGAGGTGACTGAGGAGACCCTTCAAATTGCAGTGGACGTGTAGGGCTCCTCACACACTACCTCCTCCTTGAAATTCTGCAGAGGAAGGGGAAAGAAAACCAGCGCATTCTCCTGTCGCCGCGGCAACCATAAAACCCCTAGCTAAATCCATCTTGTGAGCTCACCGCCCCATTAAGATGCAGGGCCAGGCTCCGCGCCAGCCCAGCCACATTCATTTGTGCGAATAAAGGTGGAGGAGGGGAGGGGAGCAGGCTCTGGAGGGACGGGAAACAGCGAGAAGAGGTTATTTACACCACCGTCCTGACCTTCTGGAGCAGCGCTGGCTCCGATAAATAACCGGCTCAGTGCCGTTTCGGTGCAGGCGTGGGAGGTGCAGGAAGGGAGAGGGGCTAGAGGAGCGCCCCCACGCAGGTGCGCGTCTCCGGGTTACTAATGACTGAGGCGGGAGCAGGCAGCTGGCTTTGGAGGTGGTAGGGGGAGAACTCAGTTCCCTGAGACTCCCACTGAGAAAAATACCATCCCCACCCCACCCCTGGCGCCAATTTCCAGGCGAGGGGACTGAGAGATGCCAAGGAGGCAAACAGCCCCGTAAATTAGGCAAAGGGGAGGGGTGCCGGAGAGTCTCAGAGGTAGCAAGAAATATAAGATGGCGTGAGGGAGGAGGGGGTGGCTGGAGGAACAGGAGTAGTTGCCAAAAAGAGAGGAAGAGGCACAGAAACATCACACAAAGGCAGTTTGGAAAAAGAAATGTTTTATTCCCCTTTGCAGAGCGGTACAGGAAGGTGGCCATCTCCTGATTCTGTGCATCTCTTACATGAAGGTGCCTCCTCAGATCCCTCAGTGCTGGAGAGCTGCTGGCTAGTGGGCAGGGCACAATGCTAGCTCCCTGAGAGGGCTTTGTAAGACCTTTTTGTGGGGAGGAAGTTTTGAGTCAAGAGGAAAGATCAGACCCCAAAATAGGTGTTCCACTGTCTGTTCTGGAGAAATGCAGGTCCCAAGGGAAAGGCACCTATCTCAGCCATCTAGGGAAGCAAAGACCCCAGATCTACAGCTTTTCTACCTAAGGCTGAGGCAGGGAGTATAGGGTTAAGCAGCCAGTTCTGAGACCCAAGGCAGAGGAACAGATGCACTCCAGGGAGGTGAGGAGACCATGTCCTCAAGGCCCAAGCCCTAAGTCCCCCTTCTCCAGTTCTGAGCAGAAACTCTTCTTTCGGAGAGGAGAGTGGAGTTTTAGTTCCAGTGTGTGACTGTTCCAGGGCAGAATGTGGACAAAGCAGGCAACAACCCCACAGGTAGTAAAGGGGGAGAGAATTAAGACTGGACAACAGACTCAGAATAACCACTCACAGACCACAGCGGTTTCAAAGCTGTATGCCTGGGTCAGGGTATAGAGCGAGTTTTAAAAGCCCTATCCAACATTTAAATCAGTTTCTGCCACTCTGTCTCCTTCCTGTGAGCTGTTCCTCAATGTTCTTTCCAAGGCAAGAAGACAGAGCAGCAAGAAGAAACAGGAGGGTTGCTGAGGCCTGCAAGTAGGGTGAGACTGGCTACATCCCCACCTGTCCCCATCCTGACACCCTACAGAAGACACCCCCCGCCGCCCCTTGCTGGACATACGTGCTGTTGCGATGAAGGCTGTGTAAAGGCAAAGGTGGAAGACACTCAGCACATTCTCCTGCTTTCATCTGGAGTGTGGCTATAGCAAAGGGCTACAAACGTGATGAGAAAGTGTGGGGCTAGATGGGCGCAGAGCATAGTCCAGTCCAGGAAGGAAGGGGGTGTTTCCCCTGCCCAGTATCTAAATCTGCTGGGACGAAAAGGAAGTGTGTTGGGGGGATGGGGACAACCCTAGATGGGATAGAGATTTAAGGATCCCTTGTGACCCCTCAGATGACCCTGACCGCATCAGTAGGGGGCCTGGACAAGAAGTCATAGCAGACATGTGGGTTTTTGAGGGGTGAAGAGCCAGGCACAGGCTGGTCTTCACCGTAGGAGTGACCACTTGATCTGTTCTTTGGCCGACTGCAGCACCTGCGGAGACAAGGGCAGCACAGGGGAGCTTGCTGAGGAGCAGGGTGGTAATCAAGTTTTCTCTCTCCTCACTTGCCTTCCCTGTCCTTAAAAGAATGGGAAACAGAACATCCCCAAGGGTACAGGTATAGGAAAAGCTCACTAAGGCCCTAGAGGACTGTCAATCTGAGAAACCTGCCCCAAATTCAAATGGGGGGGGGATGAAAAAAGATACATTCTCAAGAAAAGAAAAAATTGGAGGTTACTGGGCATAGGTTAAAAAAAGGGAGAGATATAATCCTTGAGGATTCCAAGTGGGTAAAAAAACCCTTGGGTGGTGGCGCACACCTATGATCCCAGCACTCGGGAGTCGAGGCAGGAACATCACAGTGAATTTGAGACCATCTTGGGCTACATAGTGACTTCAAGACCCAGCCTGAATTACAGAGCAAGACCCTGACTCAAAAACACACAAAACAAAAAAACCACAGAATACTTCCTTGTCCCCTGAATCAGGTATAGTTTATCTGCAGTCAGAATTGCAGGATGTGCTGCCAAACCTGCATAGTCTGGAATACACATTTCTAGCTTAGCCCTCATTTGAATAATAAGAGTGTGCGTGGGACACACACACACACACACACACACACACACCATCTGCTTAAGGCAAGCCTCTGCTGGGGAATAAATCACCGGATGAGGCATCAGGCAGGGAGGGCTTGAGGGGTACAGAGCAAAGATGACAGCCACTGCTCACCGGCAACTGAGGAGCTGGAAGTGGGGGTGGGGCACTGAGCTGTGGGGCAGAATCCCCGTTCTCTAGAACATGGAACACAAGGGGACCAAGGAGGGCATCTGTCTCTGATCTCATTCCGACTTGGCAGGTTGGGCTGGAATGCTATTCCAGCTTCTTTACTGACCCTGCCCATGCAGAGAGGCAGAAGGGTGAAAGTCATACCTGAGACACCGTCTGCTCAGTGAGGGGGACATCTTCACCCTGTGGCACAGAGACAAGCTTTTAGATGGGTGTCTGGCAGTGGAAAAGAAAAGCTGGTCCTTCAAATGGAAGCAAAGGGCAGACACCCTAAACTTTCCAGTCCCTTTCAGGAACTGAAATTTTACTTGGCCAGCAGGACTATGAACACAAAAGGGTCATTTCATCCATGCTACATTTTAAGGTAGGGAGACTTCTTAAAAGATTTATTTCATTCCAAGTAATCAGCAGGTTATCTGATCTTCAACTCCCTCAACTCGGGAGTGGGAGACCTGATTCCCTAGTCAGAGGAGACTTTTCCTGAATATCAATATCACTAAGGAAAGGATGAGGGGGAGCCAGGGGTAGTTTAATGGATCCTGCAAGGCCTGATGGGTAACGACAGCATGTTAATTTGAAGAAATAAACTGCTGCAACAGCAGCCTGAAAAGGGAAAAGGGGGGAGTCAGTGGGGGGACCCTCTCTCTTGCCACATAGAGACATATGTTAGAGGAGAAGATTAAACTATGCAAATGGAGCCCACGGCAGTTAAGGAAGAAGATTTGCCATTACCCAGCACTGTCAGCCTTCACTCTGTGGAGGTCAGAGCTGGGACATTCTGTGAATAGGGAGGTTTGGGTTGCTCAGACATCTCTGTACCCCACAATTTTCAGGTATACTCTCCCTGCACCCCAGGAAAACTGGAACCTTCTGTAAACTCTGTGGAGGCCCTGAGACTACTAGCACCAAAGAGGACTAAACTTCTGGAAATTAATGGAAATTATCCTGCTACATAAAATGTTAAAAGAGATGAAAGACACTCCTCTATCTCAGATAACTGGATCCACCCTCAAAGACAGACTAAGCCAACCTCAAGTTTTTTTACAGTTTTAGAATCCTGAATATGAAAGTCTTCTTTATGGTTCATTCCATGTGTATACATTGTGTCTACTTTGTGCAAAGAGTGTATGAGATGTTAGGCAGCACCTTAGGGGCAGAACTAAATTAGTTCTGCTTGGTTTCTCTGGGACACTGAGATGAGAAGGGAAAGAGAAGGCTGTATGTACTCCATCAGCCCTGCCCCTCAGACACATTCAGCAAGTGTGACTCTGGAGGGTGTTTGTGGGCAGATGGGGGATTCAGGGAAAACACATTCCTGCTTACCCTTAGTGCCACACGGTGTACTACTTGCTGTGGATCACTCTCTAGGATCACCCTACAAAGAAGAGATCATCATGTTCAATCTGTTCTGAAGGACCAACTTATTATGGGATATGACTTCCAGGTGCTCAGCCCACCTGACCTATGACGGAGCAGTCACCCCTACTGCCCCAGCCCAGGTTCAGGCAGATGAGAGAACTTACCCTCCATCGACGATTTCATCCACAGCCAAGAAAAGCCCCTCCATGTTCTCCAGCAGAGCTCGCTTTTCTACATTTTTCCTAAGTGCCCCAAAGAAAAGAATAATCAGCCTGTGTGTAAAATGCACCCTAGGACATTATCTGGACAGGCGATTCTAAACTAGTCGAACACATGTTTCTACCAATCAGACAGATAAGTGAATAAAGTAAAGAGCATTTTTAGTTAATCCACTATATACCTCTTCCTGTTCTTGTTTGCCGAGTAAGGATCAGGAATGTCAAGGAGAGTTTAAAAAGCAGGAAATAATATCTGACTAATCACAGGCTGATTATCTAAAGCTATTATTTCCTATCATCCCTTTCCTACCTGCCACAATGTTGCCCATGACATTGCTTATAAACAGACATGAGTGGGTGGAAAAAAGGAAATAAACAGAGCTAAAACTCAACCTGGTGGTGTGGGAGGTGAGGAGAGGTTGACTACAAACTATCCACACTGCAGCCAACTCTTTCCATACTGCAGCGCTGACAAACCTAAGCTTCTCTGCTTTCCCTCCTTCCCCTCCCTCACCAGCTCTGCTCAGGCCCTGAAAAGAAGTCCAGCAAGAATAAGAAGGGTGGAGTCTGCAGCCACCAGCCACAGATCCGGTGGTTGGTGCATGCAGCCTGTCACATCCGTCAGTTTGACTCTTTCACTAGATTACCCGAAATGAAGTCTATTCATTCACCTGGCTAGGAAATAAATCATCCCCTTCCTGAGGAAACCTGAGCCATTTGCCCTGTTGACGTGGCAGGGCTGAGCGCTTGCTGTTCTGCTCAGGATGGCTGTCTGCACAGGGCTCACATGGGAGCTGCCTGGGGAATGACAGTCAGAGCCCTGGCGGATGTTTTCAGGAAAAGTATCATATCTTTTCTGCCTCTCTACATGGAAAACAGTGCTAGTTAGGAGGTGGAAAGGGAGAAGAGGCTAAATGGTACATTGTTCTTGCTCTATAGAGGGGAAAAACTAAGGGCCAGGAGTGGAAAATTGGAGTGTTGCCTCCATTCCCAAGGTAGAGACATTCTGTCTGGGGCACTGCCTCATTATACTTTCTCTGTTGCAAAGAATGGAGCCCAGCAAACCACCCGGAAGGCATGCAGATCTCTAAGACAGCCACTGGGGATTGGTAGGGGAATCTCCTTCCTCAGTAGCAGAATTATTCCTCGGAAAGGACATGCTCTCCATGTGAATTACTCTGAAGCAGTGAGCCCAACCACTTAAACTAAATCAATTTCCTGGAGCTTCTGCCAATCCCCCACAAATCCCTAAACATCAAGAATACAGTTAGGGCCTGAAAAACACTTTCTCTCCCAAACCAAGATAAAGAATGGCTGCTCAAACTGGTCATGGTGGCACACACCTAATCCCAGTACTTTGGAGGCTGAGGCAAGAGGATTGAGATGAGTTCGAGGCCAGCCTGGGCTACATAGTGAGTCCAGGCCAGCCTGAACTACAAAGCAAGACCCTGACTCCAAAAAATATAGATAGATAGAATGGCTGAAGCAGGAAGATCATGATTTCTTGACCACCCTGGACTATAAAGTAAGACTGTGCTCAAAACAAAAATATTTTTTAAAAAAGAATGGCTGCGGGGCTGGAGATTTAGCTCAGCAGTATAAGCGTCTGCCTGACAAGCATGTATTCGTGAGTTCTATCCCTGGTACCGATTAAAAAAAAAAAAGAATGGGTGCTTACCTTAGCATCTGACTCAAGGAGTCAAAGAGGCAGTTCAGAACAGCCATAAGCATAAGCTGTTGGAAGACAAAGGAAGTAGAAGATGGTCAAGGCTCTGAAAACTGCTACCCAAAAGTAAAACCATTCATTTCATTAAGCTTAAAAATATATCAAAGGACCAGAAACATAAGATGGAAATGAGAGCAAAACAGGAAGAAGAACTGTGGTTTCTCACCGAAGTGAATTCTGCTATGTGATCCCACATTTTGATGTTTCTTTTGGCCAGAAGTCCAAAAGATCTTTTCTGTCATAGTCCTCTATGGGTTTTTACCAACTCTGTATGTGTCATCCAATGATGTAGGTAGAAAGCGCCATCATAACTATGCAAGGTCAGAGGAAGGCAGAACTGGTAAAGACATAGGCTTTTTCTTTCTTATTTTATTTATTTTTTGGTGCTGGGGATTGAAGCCAGGACCTGAACCATGTTCAGTATGAACTTTACCACTAGCTACACTGTCACTGCCCAAGCATGGGTCTTTTGAGTCAGAGAGAGCTGGGCTTGGATCGTAGCTACCCATTTCTCCATGTGTGACCCTGAGAAAGTTACAGTATAGTAGGTTGAACCACATGAAACCACATGTAACTGACACTTGCATAATTTAATAAATACAAGTAAATTTATTATATGGTTTCTCATGGCTTGGTTTCCTCCTCGGTAAACAATGGTACTAATGTCTACAACTTATAGAAGTGCCTCAGGGCTCTAGTAACAATGTACCTTGTAAAGTACTCACAGCAAAAATAATAGCTCAGTAGAAGGTGGGTCTCTCAAACTTTTACTTTTGCTAGAGGCTTATTTTTACCTATCTGCTTTCACAGAAACTGCTACTACTTGTGGTAAACAATTCTCTCTATACTCCAGAAGCCAGTCAGGATACACCCACAGTCCCATCCACACTGTATGATTTATCAAGTGACTCAGTCATCTGTACAGCTGCAGTATGAATCCGTGTGTCTGCTAAGTAGTCCACCCCATTCAAGTATGGACCCTTCACAGCTGGAGCCAGTATCCTCCCACAACCTTGACCACACCTCAAAAATCCATTTAAAAAAACAATATGTGAGCTGGGTATGGTGGTGCACACTTGTAATCCCAGCATTCTGGGAGACTGAGGCAGGAGGACTAGCTAACCTCGGCAACTTAGAGAATCCTGTCTCAAAATGAAAAAATTTTTTTTTTAAATGAGATGCTTAAAAGGCAGCTGGGGATTTAGCTGAGCGGCATAAGCACCTGCCTTGCCAGTGCGTGGTCGTGAGTTCGATCCCCAGTACCGATTAAAAAAAAAGGAAAAAAAGAAACAGATGCTTTAAACCCAGCTACTTAGGAGGCTTCACAAATCCAAAAGTGACCTGGGCAATTTAGTGAGACCCAAACTGGGCATGGTGGCACAAGCCTGTAATCCTAGCACTCAGGAGGCTGAGGCAGGAAGATCCTTGCAAATTCAGATGCAGGAGGATCATGGTAAGTTACAAAGTCCAGCCTGAACTGCATAGACACTCTGCCTCAAAAAGACAACAAAATAAAATGTAAAAAGCTAGGGATGCGGCTCAGTGATAGAGCACTTGCTCAGCATGCATGAGGTACTATGTTCAGTCCCCTGTGAAAGAAAAGTAGCCATTATGCTCATCCTGGGGAACACCCATAATCTCAGCCCTCTGGAAGCCAAGGCCAGAGGATCACAAGTTCAAGGCCATTTGACATCAAGCCCCTCTCAGAAAGCAAAATAACAACAAAAACCCAACAATAACAACACACACACACACACACACAAACACAAACACTGATTCCTTTACATACAGATTTTTTTTTTTAAACTGGGAAAACCTGCTTTCTAAAATGAAGCATTTGGGCTGAGGATTTAGCTCAGTGGCGTAAGTGCCTGCCTGGCAAGCAGAAGGTCATGAGTTCAATCCCTGATACCAAAAAAAAAAAAAAAATTACAGTTGTAAAATGAAGCATTTGTAAGGCCATGTTTGTGAACCTAGTGGGACCTTGGAACTGTTAGACTTGTCAGAAGTGAGAGAGATGTGGTTCTTTTAAGCCCAAAACTGGTGGCTGTGTCCTGCCTGTGGCTTAGGAAATAGGATCAGACCACAAAGAGGAGTGGGGATTCTCACCTCATTTTCATAGGAACTCCCGATCACATAGAAGTAGAGATCGATACTGCTCTTGTACACCACCGTCAGGCCTTCCAAGAGTGCAATTTCACCTGTGAGGGGGTGGAAACAAGAGCAGCCCAATGAGGAGGTGAGAAAGCAGAATGGAAGGAGTCACCGTGAACTCCAGGCATCTAGCTGCTTGTGGCTGAGGTAAGGAAGGCTGTAATGACCTCCAAAGCCCAAAGTTGATCTATTTTTGGGTGGTAGCAGAAGGGAAGTATAAACTTGGGGTATCTAAATGTATCTTCTCCTTTACCCTCCCTCCGTCATTCCTACCCAGTACACATATCTCCCTCCTTGTATAGGAGACAGGATACTAGTCGATCCTTCGGAGGTGAAAATGCAGAGCGGTCACCTTTACAGACTTCCATTTACCTGCCCTAATGGATGCGGTACAATAAGCAGCACTGCAGTTAAATTTGTCAAGTGAGGCTCATAAATCCAGGGACTAGACAGGTAGCTAACAGCCAACCTTCTAGCACGGTATTCCCGTGCGAGGTACACTCACCTCCCCATTACATTTCCGAAGAGTTTATTATATGAGAGGAGGAGAAAAAAAAGAAATAGGAGGCAGAGTCATTTTATCCTTTTTCTGCAGCCTGGCTGCCACCCTCTCCCCACCGTGGTTCTCCCCTACACATGGAGTAGTTAAAGGAAAATGACCTACTGTCAGTGCGATGGGTCTTGTTGAAAATGTTCTTCTCAAAGGCCTTCTGCTCCTTGACACTGGGGTAGGTGTCGTCATAGTACTGGTGAAAGGGAAATGAGACAGGGTTGGGTCATTGGAGCAGGGAGCCCAGAATGATTAGTGACTATATTTTGCCCTGGGATCTTGATTTCTCTCCTTCGAGGCATGAGACAAGTGAGAAACGCTGACATGGAGGAGGCGGGACTGCAGAGGCAATGAGTAATCAAATTTTAAAAAATAAAGGGACCCTGGGATAAGCAACTCCACCTCACATTTGAGACTATTGAAGCCCCACAAGGAGATGAGGCTCTGCTCGTATTTGCATCCTAGGAGAGCATGATATTATCACCAAGTGCTGTGCGGGAGCAGCCCGGGCCAGGCAGTGGTGCCAGAGGAAATGACAGCCATGAGAGGTACAGCGTGCGCCTTGGCCACAGCCCTACGTATGAAGCTGAGAAACAGAAAACCAAAAATCTCCTCCAAAGCAAGGCAAGCCTTACCTCAGGAGGCCTCCCCGTCTCAGCTTTCCTTTGTACAAGCTAAAGAAGCAGGGGGCAGCCTAGCACATCTCTGAGCCCACTCCCAAGCTCTCCCCAGCCAGGGGGCGGAGATATAGGTTGCTAAACCCTTCTGCTCTTTAGGGGCCAATCTGTCGCAGTCAGCTGAAGACCTGTGACAGCTCTGGCATTTAGTAACTGGATAACTGTTTCAAAAGGTGTCCTGCATAGTTACATCCAATTACAGGGAGGAACAGCTGGTGAATTCTAAACTAATCTCTACCTGCTGATTGATTTATGCTGCACTCGCCCAGATTTCATACACCAGGGACAGAAGAAATTTCTACTAGAGGGGGAGAATACGTAGGGAGAAGAGGGGTGTCCTTTCTCTCCTCTTTCAGTAGATTCAAAGTTACAAACACTGCACCCAGGTGCAACTGAAAACGTAGGGCCAGAATTCTGAAATTGCAAGAAATTTCCTGATAGAACCTAGGCAGGAAGGTGACAAGAGTGAGTGACACAGCCAGGGTGCTTCCAACATCTACATACTGCTTTGTTCAGGAACTAAGGTTCCGAGGTTGTTCCCTGCTCAGATGCAGGTAATAAAGAAGGTCAAAGACTGAGGATAGCAAGTAAGGAAAGAGTAGAATGAAGGTAAAAAAAAGAAATATAAAGCCCAGTGCAGTGGTGTATGCTTCTGGTCCCAGCACTTGAAGAGGTTGAGGCAGGAGGATCGTCACAAGTTTAAGAGCAGCCTAGACAGTGAGACCCTGGTCTCAAAAACAAACAAACAAACAAACAAACAAACAAACAAACAGTATTGTGTCCCTTCATGACAGCCCCCTTCCTGTTGTAGGTGTACTTTTCCCTTCTATCTTTTCTTGGCTCAAACTTACTGTGCAGAGCCTGTATTTTTTTTTCTCTCTCCCCCTACCTTTAATAAATGTAAAACTTTGCTACCAAAATAAATAAGTAAATAAAAAGGGCTGGAAATGTACATTAGTGAGAAGTCCAGGTGTTCAAGCCCCAGCACTGGAAAAAATAAACAAATGAGTTTTATCTAAAGTAGTTTAGATTCGATGGAAGAATCCTTGAGCTGGGAATGTAGTTCAGTAGTAGGTCACCATGGAGAAAAAAAGAGGATGGAAGTTTTTTTTTTTTTTTGTCTTTTGTTTGGAGATAGGATCTCAACATGCAGTTCAGGCTGGTCTTGAACTCACTTTGTATCCCAGGATGGCCTCACGCTTGCAGTCATCCTCCTGCTTCATTCTCCTGAGTGCTGGGATTACACGCATGTGCCACCATGCCCAGCAAGTCTTTTTGTGTGTGTGGGGGGGGGGGCCGCGGGGTTTTCCAGAAATTGAACTTAGGACCTTGTCTTGTCAGGCAGGTGCTATACTGCTGAGCTATATCCCTGGCCCAGAATTTTCACAATTATACTATTGAACAATGAGTTAATAGGGCCAGTTCTAAAATTCAAACTGCAGAATATTTTTTTGTTCTGCTCCTAAATGAATTTGAAAGTCACTCTCACCTTGGCAAAAAGTCGATCCCCATCATTGTCCAGAATCAGGATGGCTTTGACAGTATACAGGGAGGGTTCCTGAGGAGACAGGAATGGATCTTCAGTTCTAAAAGGGCCCCCAGCCACCGGCAAGCCAGACACCTTCCCCCTAGACCCACTGGGGCTACAAGGGATGGAGGTGCTTCTGTGTGTTGCCAACCCCAACACCATTGTATTCAAGAGAATACCATTGCCCACTGAGAATAATCAGTTAGTAAGGGAACTGCACTGAGGGAGGGAGCATTTCAACAAAGGACTCCACAGCAGCACCAGAGAAACAGTCTCTGACGCACAGAGGGCTTAATTAAGGTAGGTCCTGCTGTCATTTCCAAATTATTTGGTATGGTCGCTTTCCAAACTACCTCCCCTCCTTGGTACCCCATGCCCAGGTGGGTGTGGGATGTGACCAGATTAATTCATAGGAACTGCCCGAGGCCATGTGAAAACAGAGGTGAATGCTTCAGTGTATTTGGAAGTTTCTGCAGTCCCAATGCAGTAGCAATGCAGAGGCATAAAGCAAGCCTTCCCTACACCACCCACATACTGAGCAGAAGGAAACGAGTGTTTGCAAGCACACGGGGACACACACACACTGCTTCTCAACACAGCCCAGAGAGAAAGACATTATCCCCAAACTCCTATGAAACACAAGTCCTCCACTATGACCGAACCATTACCACTTAGCCTGCTAAGACAGAAGTCAACCTGAATTTTGGGCATATAAGATCATGAGATTTGAGAAACCATCTAAGCCATGAAGATGTTAATCAGGAGGGGGATTTTCTAAGGGTTGGAGATGTGGCTCAGTGGTGCAGTGTGTGCTTAGCATGTGCATGGCCTGGGTTCAATCCCTAGCCAAAAAAAGAATCGAAGTGAGGAGGCTGGCCGACATAAAGGAATCACGGCCTCAGCCTTAATAGTTACATTTAATTCCCTTCTCAGTCACAAACACACAGGTTTACAAAAATCACAGTACCCTGTAGCTCCCTCTCCTCTATCCTGGTTGGCTTCTAGGGAACCAGATAACTAGGAGAGAGCAAAGGAGGACAGGCAGGTAGTGGTTTATGGGTGGAAGGAATTTGCCACTTCATGTTCCTTGGCTTTCTAATCACCACAGTGTCGCCTGTGCTGTGAGACCAGGCTGCTGCTCAGCTGCCTCTCTTCTGGGCCTCCTTAGGAAACCCTCAGTCCTCAAAGGAACCAACTACATTCCCTGAGTGTGTGTTTAACAAAGACCCAGGGGCAAAGGGGAAAGAATCATTACCAGAATCTACAAAGATAAACTGGCCCATGAGGCTCAGGAAGATGTATGGGAAGACTCTTCCAGCCAGTCTGGCTCAGGAGAGGGTGCGGCAGGGATTAGGAATGGGAGTAATGGGAACGCAGTCTTTTGACAGGGCAATAAGGGATGTCAGCTTTCCCCACCCGGATTCTCAGGGCAGCAAGTATCCAAAACAATGTCTGATACATACTAAACTCTCAATATATGTTCAATAATTAAAGGAATAAGTGTTTAAGGGACCTGTAATCATTAGATTTCCACACGTAAGATTTTCTTTTCTTTTTTTGTACTGGGAACTGAACTTACAACCTCATGCTTGCCAGGCAAGCGCTGTACCACTGAGCTATATCCCTGGCCCTGTGTCTTCTTGAGACAGGGTTTTGCTGTGTGCTTCAGGCTGACCTTGAACTCACTTTTTAGCCCAAATTGGCCTTGACCTCCCAGCCATCCTCCTGCCACAGTCTCCTGAGTACTGGGATTAAGATGTGTGCCACCATGCCTGGCTGAATTTTCTAATGTGACCATTTTGGACACTATTTTTACCAACCTTACTTCTCCTCCATATATTCCTCAGAGCTGGCCACCGTATATACACTGCATTCTAGAATAAACCACACATAAAGAACTCCTCTCTCCAAATAAGGAACTCTGTTGTCTAGCAGAGGAAAGTCCTCTAGAGTCTAGCCCAAAAGATCACAAACAGAAATAACTTTCCTAACTCCTAGTTCCTCACAGAAGGATCTTCCCATATAAAAAGAACGAAGATGTGTTATGTACATGTGCCAACTCAGCAAGATGAATATAATCATTAGGAATGCACTGCAAAACATGTACTAATAAAAAAACCTTAAAGATCTTCCCATAAAGCAGGCTCAGTTCCACAATAACTTGGCTGTCAATTTACCAAGAGAGAAACACCAACAGGAATGAATTTCTTTGAAGAAATAAAAGAGATCCAAATGAATGAAAATTTAGAAGAAACAGTTTTTCCTATCACCTTTTCCTGGAAATCCTTGGCTTTGTCCCTCTACCCGCATTCACAGAAATAACCCACTTAGAGAATAACCCACTGTCTTAATCAGGATTGTAATCTGGCATTGGTGAGCAGTTTTTCTAGCCAGTCTGGCATCCCTAGAAAGAACAGGAACCCAAAGAAAAGTAAAGCCCTAGTGGCCATCAGCCAACTAGGAGAGCCAATGTTCTAGGGCCCACATGGTGTGAGTGTCTGAATAGCAACACTGGCAAAAGAGAAACACTCCTGGATTCTGTTCCTGTCTCTCTTTATTGGCTTCCTAGAAGATGAAAAGAAACAAAAGCCAGGTGTGGTGGTCCATGCATACAATCCCAGCACTTTGGGAGGCTGAGGCAGAAAAATCATGTCTCAAAATTATACAAAAGCGGGGAGGGCTAATCTGCAGATACAGCTCATGCAATGGCTCTGGGTTCAATCCTCGATCCTGGAAATCAACAACAAAAAAGCCAAACCCTGGGTCTTCCTGAGTAGAAGAAAGACAGGCTGACAAAGGCAAGAAGAGACACCAGGGCTGATGGCTCAGAGCTGTGGAAGAGCAAAGATGCTATAATGGCAAAGGCCAGCCACTTCAAACTTCCCAAGGAGATCCACAATTAGACAGGAGCTTCCACACCCCATTCTGCTACCTCCGGAACCAACGGCTTCTCCCTTTCTTCTACTGCCACCTCCTCCAGCTGCTTCCCCTTCAGCCTAGGGCCTTTACCTCTTAGGAGTTCAAGCCATAAAACCATCCAGTTTAAAGGCTCCAGAAAGCCATTACTGGTAATGTAATTTCATGTTAAGTTTTTGCAAAGGGCAAGTTTATAAATAACTCTCAGCTACTGAGAAATAGGCTTCCTGGACAATGGACTAGGCTTGACCTTGTAACACATTACATGTTGATTGCTGAGAAAGACCCTACAAGCTTAAGGCCATTGTCAAAAGATTTAAAAGGTCTATTCTTCCCTCCCACTTCCCAAATGGGTAGCTGCTAGAAAGCTTTCGAGACAAAGTTCTGTGATGCACTGACTTTCAGAGAGCCACAGCCTGAGTGTATAACAGAACTTCACCTCAAATGCTAACGGCGCCTGGAAATGATGCATTGGCAGGCTGGTTTGTGGGAGGAGGTACAGCTTGGATAGATTTTTTCATGAGTGGTTTTATTACCGAGAAAACTAGAATGCACTCCTCAAGACAGCTAAAACACAACTAAATAAGCATCTAGGCTGCTACAAAAGGAGCTGTGCTCTCAATCAGCGGTTTGTGAAGCCTGGTTAAAAAACATCACCTCTCAGAACTCTCCCCTGCAGAAGAGGACCAGAGTGGAAGAGCCATTTCCAGTGCTGCCCCCTGTGGGCCTAGTGGGTAACCTGCAGCTGCCTGGGATCTTGGTCTTTGGTAAAATTCAAAAAGAAGCTCTGAATGAAAGCTACTTGTGTACCTTTTAAGTGAAACTTAAAGGCTCTAAAAAAAAAAAAAACACTGAATTAAGTCTTTTTACAATGAATTTATGAGGAAACTTTGGAATAAGATTACAGTACTCTACAAAATATTGATGCTTAGAATAGTGTTTAGAGCAGGTAGACAGGGTATTTGGGAGACGGGTATAACTAATTTGATTCTTTCAGGGGAAAAAAAGCCAAGCCTTTATAGTTATAAGATGTTATCCACAGAGCTGAAAGGGCACAAATAAAAATCTGACTGAAAAAATTAAAATTAATTTTTTTTTTTTTTGGTATCAGGGGTTGAACTCAGCTGCATACTTGCCAGGCAGATGCTTACGCTGCTGAGCTAAATCCCTGGCAAAAAAAATAAATTTTTGACTGAAATTTCTGGAAAGTTCATTTCCTCCTTAGAAAATGCAACAAAAGGAGCATTCTAGCTTAGCAATAGGTCTTGACAATTAGAAACTGTAACAAGATTCTCTTTTTTCAATCCTATTTACAAAGTAAAACCAAAAATAAAGAGTAAAACCAAGACAGTATAAACTAGAAGATGCATTGTGCGATGATGCTGCACACTGGTAATTAGTTACTTAGGAGGCTGAGGCAGGAGGAACAAAAATTCAAGGTCAGTCTAGACAATTTAACAAGATCTTGTCTCAAAATAAAATTAAACAGACAAAAAGAGATGGGAACTGCAGGTCAGTGGTATAACGCCTGTATAGCATGTGTGAAGCCCTAGGTTTGATTCCCAGTTGCCTCTGCCCCCACCAACACTAAGAGACTCCTAGATACCATGACCTGCTCCACATGGTATTTTGTTTCCTAATTCTACCAATTTTTTTCGTTTTTGTTTTTGTTTTTAAGTTAAAAGCTTCTCTGAGGTGGAGGGCTCCAATTTGCTAGCCACAAGCTATGGACTTTAGATGACCAAAATTAGCTGAAAGGCATTAAACAAGGATAAGCAGATTCAAGAAGCATAGCTCAGGGACTGGAGGAGAGGCTCAGGGATACAGTGCATCGAAGCATGCACAAGACCGAGTCTGACTGTCAGCACCAAAAAGAAAAAAGCACAGCTCAGGAAAGAACAGGAGCCACAGGTATGACAGATTACCCAGCTGCCAGGAGACCAAATCGTGGTTATAAAGGAAACTGAACATATGTCTTACGAAGAACTAATGACAGGTAGAGACCCCTAGAAAAGAATCTTGCTATCCAACAAAGGAGCTGTGTCCAGCAGAATACAACCTTCCAGGGGCTGGGATTGCAAGTGGGTGTGCCACCATGCCCAGCCCAGCCCTTTTTTTAAAATTTATTTTATTTTAAGGCAGGGATTCCCTGAGCCACTAAGTCACCCAAGCTGGGCTTGAACTTGTGATCTTCCTGCTTCAGCCTCCCAAAGTGCTGGTATTATAGGTTATGGCCACATGCCACCATGCCCAGCTTCAGGTCCTTCAGATACAAAATATAGAAAGTACAGTCACCAAGCATTCATTCTGCCATCGCAGGAAGCATCTGTGAACCCTTCCTTCAGTGTATGTCATTAAACTCTCGATAAACCATTAACTCTAACTCTCTTTCTCTGAGACTCAGCTTCCTCTTCAGAGAAATGAGAAGTCTGACCTAGATCAGTTAAGGTTAATACCTTTTTTGAGTTACAGCAAACCTCTTTGATAAACTGAGGAAACTTCTGGAGCTGGGTCCAGTAAAATACACACTCACAAATTATTATAATTTCAAGGAATTTATAGAATGGAATTAAATCAGTTTCTCTCAGAAGATAATGAAGAAAAATTGGGAAATGAGTAATACTTTTATAAATTACCCCCTCTTTGCCTCACACCAATTAAGACCAGTGAATATGTGTGTGGCCCTTCACAAATACATACATACAGCTGAGAAAACGAACACAGCCAGCAGGGGGAGTAAAGGTCAGCACCACACCCCTCTGGTTTTCAAGGGCTGGAGGTGATGACTAAACCGACCAAGATAAAACTGAGGAAGCCTCAAATTCCTCAAGAATATGAACTTTGATCCTCTTATACTCAGAATTCTCCAGCACGTAGCTTAGTGAAATTGAACCCTTTGCACTAAGCTACATGGCCACCCTTTTGTTTTGGTTTGAGACAGAGTCTCACTATGCAGTCCATACTGTCCTTGAACTTTGATGTGGCCGAGGTTGGGCCTCAAACTCATGGCAATCCTCCTACCTCAGCCTCCCAGGGCCTGGGAGTATGAGCATGTGCGCCACCCTACCCAGTCCCAGCCCTTTTTTTTAAATTTTAAAACAGGGTCCCTCTGAGCCACTAAGTCACCTAGGTTGGGGTTGAAATTGTAATCTTCCTGTCTCAACCTCTCACAGTACTGATATGATAGGTTATGGCCATATGCCACTATGCCCAGGTTCAGGTCCTTTGTTTTTTAATTTTTTTGGGTACTGGAAATCAAACTCAGGACCTCATAATTGCCAGGCAGGTGATAAACCACTAAGCTATATTGCCAGCCCACCAGGGCCTTTACCTTTATTTTTTTATTTTGGTATAGGGAATTGAACTTAGGACCTTATGCTTGCCAGGCAGGCACTTGTGCTGCTGAGCTATATCCCGAGACACTACTCCAAAAGTCAGTGCACTACAGAATTTTTGCCAGAAGTGATGTAGGCCCCAATTCTTCAACTGTCATGGAAGCCAATGATTCCCAGAAATGAAGAGTGGATCCAGCACTGATGAGTAGAGATATCCTGAAAAGGCTAAGATCAGACTGTGTTCCACACCCTGAGGCCTGAGAGTAATGGAAGAAATTCTTTTCTTTCTTTTTTTTTTTAATTAGTACCAGGGATCGAACTCATGACCAAGTGCTTGCAAGGCAGGCACTTATGCCGCTGAGCTAAATCCCCAGCCCAGAAGAAATTCCTGCTGTCTCAGTTTGGTAATTAAGAAGCCTTCACTCCTGGCAAGCACAAAGGTCCCAAGTTTGATTCCAGGTATCAAAAGAAAAAAAAAGAAGCCCTCACTAAATACAACTCATCAAAAGAAAAAATCAAGCTAGACAGAGCTGACAGATCTTTGGTCATAATAACTGTACCATAAATTCAATCCCCAGTACCAAAAAAAAAAAAAAATTATATCATAACTTATCGCACTGCCTCCCTGCATGTGCTTCTGCAAACAGAAAGCGGGACTCTAAAGACTGACGTACTGGGCCCCCCAGGTCAGCCTGTGGCCCAGTGGCTCTCCTCTCTGGTTTCAGTTTCCTCCTAAGGACCACACAGTGGGAAAGAAGTTGGAGCAAACTGGTTAACGGAGCTACCTGATCAGTGCCCTGCTGTGGAGACAATGCACTGACAGTGAGGAAGGGACAGGAGGGAGCCAAGCTCCCTCTGCAGTGATATGACTTAGGTTACAGGACAGAAAGGCCTTCCTGAAGAACTGCGGGATGGCGAACTTCAACAGAAGTGACACAGCCAGGGCATCTAAGGACAGGAGAGACCCCTAATAATCTGAAGTGAGACAAAACCATTCTGCCCAGAAATAAAGAAGGCAATCTGAGAGGGCCCTCACCAGCCAGACATCTCTAACACGCATGGACTCAGCCTGCTGACCCTCTTCATTAGCTGCCCAGTGCCAATTCTGCTCGCCTTTGCTCTTCCTAATTCTCCAGCATAAGGAGGTAGGCAGGTTTTTGCTTGTTTTTTGAGATAGGGTCTTGCTATGTAGCCCAGGCTGGCCATGAACTTGCAAAGATCCTAACTCGGCCTCCCAAATACTGGGATTAGAGATGTGTGTCACCATGCCCAGCTAGATAGGTACTGATTCTTTTTTATTATTTTTTTTTCTTTTTGGTTCCAGAGATCAATTGCCAGGCAAGCACTTATGCCACTGAGCTAAATCCCCAGCCCACTGATTCTTTTTTCTTGTTCCACTTTTTTTTTTTTTTTTGAGATGGGGTCTTGCTATTATTTTGCTTAGGCTGGCTTCAAACTTGGAATTCTCCTGACTCAACCTCCTGAGCCACCTGGATTACTAGCTCAGACACCCGCCCCTGGCTCATTCCTGTCCCATCTTTGATTTACTTTCTCTAGTCCCGCTTCCCACTAGTTTGCTCGTTTGTTTTGGAGACAGGGTCTTGCTGTGTATTTTAGGTGCCCTTGAACCCACCCACTATGTAGCTCAGGCTGGCCTCAAACTTGCAGCAATCCTCCTGTCTCAACCACCCAAATCCTGAGATTACAGATGTGCACCCCCATGCCCAGCTCTCACTTCTATAGTTTTCTTGTCAACCTCCCACTCTAGCTAAGACATGTCAGCAGAGTAGCATGAGAAACAGTAGCAAGTACCTAGATGAAAAAGGCCCTAACCCTGACAAAGGCTCCCTGAGCATCTGGATAACTGCATTCATCCTCTGCCTCCCAGGGAGGATGTGGCTTCTCAAGGGTCCAGTTTCCTTTACATAGGATCCCTTCCTCCTCTTTTGACCATGTGACAGCTCCCCTAGACCTCTGATATAATTTATACCCTGCCAGGGACCTACTGTTTCCCACCACTGTGAAGGAGAGAGAAAAAAAAAATATATATAAATATGTCGGAAATCTATAACGAGGTCTTCTTGGAGGGCAAGACATGGGGAGAGCTAGAAGCAGCAGCAATTGCTCTTTGGGGGTTTTAGTTCAAGCCAAGGTCTGCTTCCAGCAATCAACCATTAAAACAAGCCGGCCAGAGTAACAGCACAGTTTATTCTGATCATTTAATTTGAAGTGTCAATAAATTAAACTTCAATCAATTAAACTAGGTGTGCAATAACCCAGATGGACACCCCAACACCAACATAATCACAATAAAAATTTTTATTGCTGCCAGGGACCTCACCGGGGGCAGTGCTGGCACTGCTCAAGCCCTGGCTGAGAAATATATCTCCATAGCACGGCAGAAGAGATTGCTTCTCCTAGTAAGAAGCAGGGGCCAGGCACCGGCAAGGACGCAGCTGGGAGAGGGGCGCAGGGGACAGCCAGGGATGAGATGGGAGTGCTTTGGGGGCTTAATGTAATTGATACCTTTGCCCAAAGCAGGGTGTGGGGGCATTCAGGCCAAGCACCTCTACTGTTAGTGCCAAAGGAATTTAACAAAAGCCCCATTAAGATGATTCAGGAAGCAAAGGCCAAGGAGAGCTATGGGCCTTTAAGAGTCCATGGTGAATTCTGCATAGGCCCCTCCTCTAGCCACAGGCAGCCTTGGGCACTTTGGATGGCGTAACTTTTGAAGGAAGCTTGGAAACTGGGATTCTGTCATTGTTTTAGGATAAAATATCATTAAAGAGAGAGAAAGAAGAGAATTAGAGGTCTAGTCTAAAGCACTGAAAAACTGCTTGGAAAGTGAATCCGAGAAAAAAAGTGAATCAGGAGATTAGGAAAAATGAAAGCTATGTACAAAAATCTAAGGATCTAAATGGCTAGAGTAATTCTGCTCTGAGGGAGAAAAGAGTAGAGAAAAAAAGGGTAGGGAATCATCTTTAAGAGTCTTTAATACAGAATGGTGACCTGCAAAAATTCATCATTTAGAAAGGGAGAAAGCAGAAGAGAAGTGGAGTCCACAGACACAAGCGGAGAGCATTAGTGCTGTTAAGCGTTGGGGGCTGAAGGAGAATAAAAGATCTCTTTCCTCAGAGACTACAAGGAGAACTAAAAAAGCACAGACAAATCCACTTAAAAGCACGGGCTGGATTACCCAATTCAAGAAAGAAATGCCCACACTCAGGAGGCTGAGGCAGGAGGATTACCACTAGCTGAGTTAAGGCCTGCCTGAACTTCATAATGAGACCGTCTCAAAAAGACAAAAAAAAAAGTTTAGAAACTGGGTATGGTAGGCATGCTTGCAATCCTTGCACTCCAGAATCCCACACTCAGAAGGCTAAGGTAAGAAGATCTCCAGGAGTTCAAGGCCACCCTGAACTACATAGTGAGATCTTGTCTCAAAGAATAAACAAAAAAATCCCACTGAGCATGGTGGCATGGGTCTATAATCCTAGCTACCTGGAGGGAGGCTGAGGTAGGAGGATCGTAAATTTCCAGGCAATTTAGCAAGACCACTTCAAAATAAGATACACAGCGCTGGAGCTGAGCACTGCCTGGGTTTGATCCCCAATACTACCCAAACCAGAAATCCCCTTATTATAGCAAATTCTGATGGGTGTTTCTTCGATTCCCTTTTGTAGCAGTGCCTTTCCTTTCCTCTCAACAGATTTCCCCAGAATTTCAGACAAAGCAGCAAATAGAAATGAAAAAAGAAACTTAAAAGAATTAGAGGAGTCCACATTCTCTAAGGAGTGGCTTGCTAAGTAAGACTTATACGGTAAATTTTAGTTCAGTTAGAGAGTGCTAAGGTGAGGTCCTGGGATTCCTTGTTCTTCTCACAATGGAGACAAAAGCTGAAGAATCAGGAGATGCCTCAGAGCAGACAGACTCAGGATGACCGCAGAATGACGGACAAAAGCAATGAGCCAAGGTGAATGGATCAGAACTGAGTTCTGCAGACCAGTGTGATAGGTGGAACAGAATTAGGAAAGATTGTTGGATTCTAAACTAAGGTTCCTCATCTCAACCACTGAATACAGAAGAGTTTTTAAGTATTCACTTTCTTACTTCTAAGGCTGGCACAGGCTAAGGTCACAGAGAAACTGATTCATTATACACAATGAATACTTTAGCACACCAGGGCTTCATGCTCTCATTGAAGCCCAAAGGAGAAGAGCTGAAAAGGTGGCAAAAATATATTCCTAATTGAGGGCTCTAAATGAAATTAAAAAGAAAAAAAAAAAACCATATGGTAGCACAACCCTGTTATCATAGTACTCTGGGAGGCTGAGGTAGGAAGAACTCAAGTTCAAGTCCAGCCTAGGCACCTCAGTGACTTAGCAAGACCCTGCTCAAAATAAAAGTGAAGCTCTCTCTTACTGCTTTTGCTGTCTTCCACTGCCATGTATGGTTGTCCCTTTGCTATGTGCCACCTGGCCTTGGGTGGACTGAAACCTCTATAAACTGTGAGCCAAATAAACTTTCCTCCTTAACATAAATAAATAAATAAATAAATCAGGCATGGTAGCACACACCTGTAATCCCAGCATCAGGAGGCCAAGGCACAAAGATTACCCAACATTTGAGATCAACCTAGACTATACAGTAAGACCTTGTCTCAAAAAAAAAAAAAAGGGAAAAAACAGCCATGACCAGTCATGGTGGTACACACCTGTAATCCCAACACTCAGGAAGCTGAGGCAGGAGGATCGTCATGAGTTAGTGACCAGCCTGAGCTACACAGTGACTCTGTCTCAAAAAAAGAAAAAAAAGAAAGAAAAGAAATTAAAAGCAGGCAAGTCTCATGAAATCGCTAGCTAGCCCAGAACCTGCAATCTTCCTGCATCAGCTTCTAAATTATGGGAGTACAGGCATTTGCCACCACACCCAGGTCAGTATGAGTTGGTTTGGTTTGGTTTTTGCAGTACTGGGGACTCATTCTAGAGCCTTTGCCCAAAGCTAAATCACCAACCTTTTACATTGTTTATTTTAGGACAACATCTCACAAAATGGTTTAACTGCCCAGATTGGGGTCGAACTTGAAATTCTTATGCCTCCCAGAGGGCTGAAATTACAGGCATGCGCTTCAGTACAGGATTGATTGATTGCTTTTGAGACAAAGTTTTGCTATGCAGCTTATGCTGGCTGTGAACTCACTTTGTAGCCTAGGCTGGCTTCAGACTCGCAGCGATCCTCCTGCCTCCTGAGTGCTAGGATTAGAGATGTGCACCATCACACCTGGCCTCGGTATAGGTTTTAAAGCAAAACTCAGGACTACCTGACCAAATTGGCAAGAATCGCTGGGCGTTGTGGCTCACGCCTATAATCCCAGCACCTGGGAGGCTGAGGCAGGAGGATCATTTAGAGCCTGGGCTACAAAGTGAGCTCAAGGCCAGCCTGAACTGCAGAGTGAGACCCTGTCTCAAAAAGACATTAAAAAAAAAAAGGGCCGGGGATTTAGCTCAGTGGCTCAAGCTCCTGCCTTACAAGCGCAAGGTTGTGAGTTCAATCCCCAGTACCAAAAAAAAAAAAGACATAAAAAAAAACTGGCAAGAATTCAGCAATTTAGGATTAAAGTGGAATAAAGAAGCAGACTGAAATAGACTACACTGAAGAAGCAGCAGCAGAGAGCTTCAGGAAGTTAACATGTAAGACTGTCACATCTCATTCTCTCAACCTAACCACTACACCCAGACCCTTCAGTAAACAGGCTAAGTACAGATACCTTCTTTCCTTACCCCTAAAGCAGGCTTCCTTTTAATAAAATGTGGCAAGATATCTAAACATTTCCAAAGAAATCAATTCTCTAGAATCTATCCTATTCTGTTACCTGTTAAAGAATACACATAGTAAAGCTGGCTGTGTCCCAGCATTCAAGGGAATGAGGCAGGAAGAGTGCTGGGAGTTTGAGGCCAGCCTGAACTGCGTAGCGAAACCCTGCCTCAAAAACAAAAATAAAGCCCAGAAAGGACACCCACAGTAGAGCATAGTGTAACAAACCTATAACCCCAGCTACCTGGAAGGCTGTGTTAGAAAGATTCCAAGTTCAAGACCTGCCTGGACAACTTAGACCCTATATCAAAATAAAAAAATAAAAAATAAAAGTCTGGGGATCTCAGTGGTAGGGTGTCCCTGCACTCCAGCACTAGGGGTAAAAAAGCAAAACAAAACTTATAAATTGCTTAAAATTAAACTTAAAATTACTCAGATTTTGAGTGTTTTACTTAGTTTATCAACCCATATGATGAGAAAGAATTCTATGACTGTTTTTGTTTCTTTGAGGCAGGGTTCACTATATAGTCCAGGCTGGTTGCTGGCCTTGCACTCAGGCTTTAGCCTGGGTTGGCCTAGAACTCAGTGATTCTCCTGCCTCAGCCTCCAGAGGGCTGGGATTACAGGCTTTCTTTGTAAGGCTTTCTTAGACATTTTAAAAAAAGGAAATTAGAATCTATTATTCTTTTTCACTGATGAGGATCTGAATGTGCACATGTATGAAATCTGAAGGAAAATAAAACAAGAAAGCTTCTATGGAGAGAGGCCAATAAGCCAGTAGTGATGGTTCTTGCCTGAAATCCCAGTACTCTGTGAAGCTGAGTCAAGAACATTGCAAGTTACAGCCCAGCCTGGGCAATTTAGTGAGATTCTTTCTTCAAGGGCTAGGGATGTAGCTCAATGCAAAGGCCCTGGTTCAGTATACAATATCACCACCACCACCACCACAACCACCAAAAAAAAAGAGTTCAAATTAAGAAAGGAGACTGGGGCTGGAGGTTTAGCTTAGCAGCCTAATTGCCTGCTTGGCAAACGCAAGGTCGTGAGTTCGATCCCCGGCACCAAAAAAAAAAAGAGAAAGTAGACTGAAGTTAAATTCCTTCACTTACAGGCAGACCGACAAGTCACAACCGCCCTCCAAACTGCTAAACGGGCACTTTTGAAAGAAATACTCTGGTCCAGTTCATGTATAAGTATTTATACATGAACAAGCAACAAAGGACCACACAGAGCTGGGAATGTGACTCAGTGGTAGAGTTCCTGCCTTGCCTGCACAAGGTCCTGTATGAGACCCCTACCACCACAAAAACAAAACAAAAAAGTCCAAGAGGACTAATACACCCTATTAGTTACCGCATTCTCAACTAATGTAGCATCATAGATCCTACAATCAGACTTTCTAAAATCTAACAAGAGAAAAGAACAAGAAGTCTGGAAAATATTCCATAATCCATACTAATCCTATCAGGTATTCCAGAACTGTGATGGAATGCTCATTCTCTGTGACAGAGTTATACAACAAAAATTACCAGGAGACCGAAGAGAAAGCAGTTTTTTGATTGACAGGGAATTATCAATGAAAAACCAAATTCTGAAACCACAGGGAGAAGTCTGTGATGACAAGCAACTGTATTCTGTTTTGTACTATTTTTACAATTTGAAGCTAGTGTGGATGTCTGGAGAAATCCAAATCACGATAACCATCCCCAGTGGTGAGAACAGTGGGAACCTGAAGGAACCCGATCTCGTGTACTTATGATGCTTAGGATCCTAAGGACAGCGTGTGCCCCGCTCAACTTCCTACGGACTACCCTCGGTCCGGCAGTGCTTCCTATTCTAAACCACGGCTTTAGGTCCCGCACTAGGCCACACACTGATTGCACTGGCCCGCAGAACCTCCGGTCCCCGAGGATTACCCGAAACTCCCCTTTCTTCCCTCCCAATCGTTTGAACCCTGACTCCCAGCCCCTCTGTGCACCGCAGCAGCTCCGCCGCCCCTTCGGCTCCTACCAAAATCACCGCCTCCATCTTGCCCCGCAGCTGGTGTCGACGTGGAGCTGCAAAAACAACGCCACCTCTGATTGGTCCTCAGTCCTCATTAGGTTCCGCCCTACATAAGGATCATTGGATAATGACCAGTCAGCCATTGCTGTTCTGCCCAATTAGTGTACTATCTTGCTTAGTGGCCCCAAGGTGTCCACCCAGCTGGCACAGGCATTTGATTGTCAGTTTAAACACTCAATAAAGCTCTAAAAACTCACAGCTGAATGGGGCGAGAGAGTTAGGGGGGCGGGACTGTTTCCATGGGGAACAGAGGAAGCGCTTGTTAATTTTCAATTGGTAGGGTCGAAGGCACGTGACATCGATGGACCGGTTGAGTAGCTTTAATCCGCACTCCCTTTAGGGGGCGCTGTGTCTCTTTAGCCTTTAATTTTTTTTCTGGACGAAGTTTTATCCAATTTCTATTTTCTGCGCTACCGCTAGGTTTTTTCTTTCTTTCTCTTTTTTTTAAAACTAGGTCTTCTTGATACTCACGGCTGCTATGGCAAACAGCGAGTTCTGCTATCACAGTTGCTCAGGTCACTCCAGCATCCTCACGGAAAAGTCTGCGCGACCGTGGAATCAGAGCCAAGGGAGGCGCAGCGCGTTATTTAAACCAAGGCCTCGTCAAGTTTGGTGGCGTATGCCTGTAGTCCCAACACTCAGGAGGCTGAAGCAGGAAGAGGTCCATGAGTTCAAGGCTAGTCTGGGCTACATAGTGAGTTGGAGACCAACCTGAACTACAAGCAAGAACCTGTTCAAATAAATAAATAAACCAAGGCCTCCAGCAATTTGTTGTCCCACTCATAAGCTCCCCATTGCGTTGTCCCAGGCTTTGCCAGACCCAAGGATAGACAGGAAACCAGTGAATTTCCTTGCTTGTTTGTTCATTTGAGGCAGAGTCTCACTCTGTAGTGAGACCTTTTTTTTTTTCCTCGTTACTGGGGATCGAACTCACGACCTCATGCTTGTCAGGCAGGCACTTATGCCACTGAGCTAAATCCCCAACCCTAAATTCTTTTTTTTTAAATTGATACCAGGTATTGAACTCATGACCACATGCTTGCAAGGCAGGCACTTATGCTGCTGAGCTAAATCCCCAGCTCACTCTGTAGTGCAAAGTGGCCTCAAACTCACAGCAATCTTCCTGTCTCTGTGTCCTGAATGCTGGGATTACAAACATGCAGCACCATGCCCAACTCCAGTAAGCTTCTGATGGCATTTTTTTCTTAGGCTCCTGAAATAGAATGTTAGAGTTTTGGAGACTAGAGAAAGTAGGAGGGAAAAGGGCTAAAAAGATTAGAGTAGGTATATTCTGCTGGCATAGGGAGTAGTAAAATCTGTGGTTTTCAGCAAGTACAAACTGTTGCAAAATGAAAAAACAAAACATAAAAAAAAAAATTAAAAAGAGAAGTTTACCGAATGCTGGGATTTCACAATAGGGAGGAGATTTTTATGAAGTTTGGCTTTCCTCTACGCTGGAGTTCCCTAGCACTGTATAAAATTAATGGGGTTAGCCCCTATTGTCCCAGCTACCTGGGAGGCTCAGGCAGGAGGGTTGGTTGAGAGTCCAACATGGGCAACATAGCAAGACCCACATCTGTTAAAAAAAACCAACAAAGCCAGGCTTGGGACACAGGCTAGTAATCTCAGCACATAGGATGCTGATGCAGGAGGATCACAGTGCGTTCAAGGCCAGCCTGGCTATACAGTGAGTGAGTTCAAGGCTAATCCGGATTTCATGGTGGGACCCCATCTCATAACTTTGTTTAAAACAAAGTTAGGGGGGAAAAAATTTTAAAAAGGGGCTGTCAGGGATTTAGCTCAGTGGCTTAAGCACCTTCCTGGCAAGCGGAAGGTTGTGTGTTGGATCCCCGGTAACCAAAAAAAAAAAAATTATGAAGTAGATGGTTATTTCATACATTTTACAGATAAAAAAAATTGAAGCATTAGTCAGGACTGGTGGCACATACCTGTAATCCCAGCACTTGAAAGGCTGAAGCTAGAAGATTGCTGAGTTTTGAGGCCAGCCTGGGCTACATAGTGAGTTCAAGGCTAAGTGAACTACATAGCAAGGCCCTGTTTCAAAAAGAAAGAAAGTAAGAAAGAAAGAAATTGGAGAAGTTAAATAATTTACTTAAAGCAATAGGGCTGGGGATACACCTCAGTGGCACAGTGCCTTTCTGCTAAGTGCAAAGTCATGAGTTAGATTCCCAATACCAAAAATAAATAATAATAAAACCATGCAACTATCAATTGGCAGCCACACATTTGAGCTCAGGAGATCTGGTTCCCAAACTATGTTCTTGTCCACAGTTGCTCCTGTGCTTGGCCATACAGTCTCTTGCATCCCATTTCTGCCCAAAGGACACTATGCCTGAGGAACTAGTTATTTTACCATGACTCCCAGCAGGAAAAATATGATGTGATTGTTATGCAGAGTGCTTGACTACTCCTCTTCCATGGAGTAACTGATAATTTTTGAAGAAAAGTTGGGGTGAGACAGGGTCTCACTAAGTAGTTTGGACTGGACTTGAACTCACTCATGTACACCAGGCTGGCCTCAAACTCCTGCAATCCTCCTGCCTCAGCCTCCTGAGTGCTAGGACTACAAACATTGTCAGCATCCCTGTCTAATGGGAATTTTTTTCAGTGTCTTCTTTTGTTTTCTAAGTGTTTCTAAGGTGTAGGCAGCTGTGAGTGGTAGCCCCAGCCCAGCACACTGGGAGGCTGAGGCATTAAGATCACAAATTTGAAGTCAGCCTGGGCAATTTAGCAAGAACTTACAAAATAAAAAGAACATGGGGGAAAAAAATAAAGTGGCATAAGCATCTGCCTGGCACGTGTGAGGTCCTGAATTCGATTCCTGGTACCCAAATAAATGAATTAATTGTTTACGAAAAAAATAGATTTTTGGTTATGTTGTTTTGATTTGGTTTGTTTCTGTAGTGCTGGGAATTGAACCCAGGACCTTGCGCATGCTAGGCAAAGGCTCCACTGAGGGACATCTCCAGCCCAAATTTTTTTGTTTGATTGGTTTGTTTGTTTGCTCATTTTTCAGTACTGGGGAATCCAACTTAGGGGCTCTCTGCTACTTAGCTACATCCCCAATCTTTTTTATTTTTATTTTTTTAATTTATTTTAAATTTATCACTAAATTTTACAGACAGGACTCCAACTTGCAATTTCCTGCTTTAGCTGCACTGGGTGCTGGGATTATAGGCATGCAACACTGCGCACAGCTCCAAAGCTATTTTTTTATTTATTTGCAGTACGGGATATTAAACCCAGAGTTTTTGCGTAGAAATACATTCCTAGTTCTTTGTTTTTGTTTTTTAGACAGGGCCTTGCTAAATTCATAATTTGCCCAGACTGGGCTCAAATTTATGGCTCTCCTGCTTTTAACCTCCCAGAGTGCTGGCACTGCACACATGCACCATCACACCCAACTCCAAAGCTTTTATTTTTGTTTCTTTGTTTGTTTGTTTTTTGAGTCAGGATCTTGCTATGTAGTTCAGGGTGGCTTTGAACACACTGTGTAGTCTGGACTGGTCTTGAATTTGCAGTAATCCTCCTGCCTCAGCTTTCCAAGTACTTCGATTATAGGCATGTGTCACCATGCCTGGCTCCTCAACCCTTTTTTATTTTGAGACAGCGTCCTATTAAATTGTTAAAAAAAATTATTAAATTGCCCAGTGTAGGCTCTAACTTCTGACCCTCTTGCCTTATCCTTCCAGAGTTTTAAAACTATAGGCAGTGTATCACGCTCAAGTAGAAATCTTTTGTTTTTAACTTTTTGGGGGGCGGGGATACCAGGGACCAAAATTGTGACAGCACTTGCCAGCCAGGCGGTTATGCTGCTGAGCCAAACTCCTGGCCCCTCTTTTAACCATTATGATGTATTTCCAGAATTTATTCATAATCCCTAAGCCTTTACCCATTAAACCTTTTTTTTTTTTTTTTTGGCGGTACCGGGGATTAAACTCACGACTTTGCACTTGCCAGGCAGACGCTTATACTACTGAGCTAAATTCCCAGCCCCTACCCATTAAACCTTAATTTTCCGTTCTCCTCTCCCTCCGCCTTTCAGACTCTGAATTTCATTATATATTCTGGATCGCTTTCCCTTTGTCCTTGATTTATTTCTATTTTTTACCCCCTGCATTGGGAATTGAAATCAGGGCCATTCCAGAGTAGTTTATGTTGTATACTTCCATTTTTTCTTTGATTTAAAAAAAAAGCAAAAATAAAAAATAAATGTAAGACTAGTGGCTGGGGATTTTGCTAAGTGGTAGAATTCTTGCCTCCTATCTGTGAAGCCCTGGGTTGATCCCCAGCAACAGAAAGAAAAAAAGAGACTATCATGTTAAACTATGTTTGTAAGTATTTTTATTCTATTTATTCACTCAAAAAATTCTCTTTTTTTCCAATTTTTTTTTGTTTGTTTGCTTGGATTTTTTGTTTGTTTGTTTTTGAGACAGGGTCTCACCGTGTAGTTCAGTCTGGCCTTGAACTCATAGTGATCCTCCTACCTCACCCTCCCGAGTGCTGGGATTATAGGGGTATGCAACCACAATGGACAACAAGGTGCTATTAACACGCCAACATGAAAAAAATGTCAGCGTGGCCAGGCATGCATCATCACACACAGCTCAAAATAAATTTTTTGAAAAATGGCTAGAGTTGTAGTTTAGCTGTAGAGCACTTGCCTAACATGCACAAGGCCCTGGAATTAACTCCTGGTACCACAAAGAAAGAAAAAGAAGGCAGAAGGAAAGGAAGACAAAATCATTACCCAAGTGGAAATGAAGTGAGGATAAAATAAGACAATATGTGTGAACTGTCAGTCTACTATTGTTCTTTATTATATATAACTGAATACCATTGAATACTGTTGAGAAGATGCATAAAATTAGAGAAGTAATTTTTTTAAAATTGAGGTGAAATGCATGTAAAAACTAACCACATTAAACTGTGCAATTCCAGTAGAGTTTTTTATTTTTATTTTTGTTTTTTGTTTTTGCTTTTGTTTTTGTTTTTTTGAGACAGGGTCTCACTATACAGTTCAGACTGTCCTGTCCTTAAACTTGCCTGTAGCCCTGGCAGGACTTGAACTTGCATTGATCCTCCTACCTCAGCCTCCCAAATACTGAGATTATAAGATGTATCACCATGCCTAGGATATATATATATATATATATATATATATATATATATATATATATGTATCGTTTTTGTTTTTTAAACACCATCCAGTGAGTATGAAGTGGTATCTCATTGTGGTTTTGATTTGCATTTCTCAAATGACTAATGATTTTAGCATCTTTTCATGTGCTTACTCATTCGCATATCTTCCTAGGAAAAATGTCTACTCAAGTCCATGGCCAATTTTTAGGTTGTCTTTAGCCGTTGTTGCTTTTTAATGTATTCTGAATACTAGACCTTTAACAGACACATGAGTTGCAAATATTTTTCCCTCTTCTGTAGGCTGTATGGAAGCAATTTTAAGATGATTAGCTTGACAGCTATGTGCACAAAAAAGAAATGAAAGACTACCAAGGCTGGCCTTGCAGGTATTTTTTCTTTCCTTTGTCTTTTTTTTTTCTTTTTCCTTTTCCTTCCTTTCTCTCTCTTTCTTTTCTTTTCTTTTCTTCTCTTTCTTTCTTCCTTTCTTCTTTCGACAGGATCTAGATTGCCCTAGTGGAATAGTGCCCTTGTGATCCTCCACCTCAGCTACTCTCAGTTCAGGAGTTATAGGCACACACCACCATGCATGGCTATGTTTGCAGTTCTTCAGTGTATAGGGAACATGAAACAAGAAGAGTAAGAAAACACACTTAAAACTAGGTGTGGTGGCACATGCCTATAATCCCAGCTCTTAGGAGGTTGAGCCAGGAGGATCACTGTGAGCGAGGGTGACCTAGTGAGTTCAAAGCCAGCCTAGGCTACATAGTGAGGCTATGTCTCAAAAAACAAAAACCAAAACAACAAAATTTAGAAAATAGGGCCAGGGATGTAGCTCAGTGGCACAGCATCTGCCTGGAAAGTACAAGGTCATAGGTTCTATTCCTGGTATCAAAAAAAGAAAAAGAAAATACCCAAAAAGATGTAGCCCAGTTTTAAGGCCTTGGGTAACATTCCTAGTACTGGGGGTGAGGGAGACAGAGAGAAAGAAAAACAGAAAGGAAAGGAAAGGAAAGGAAAGGAAAGGAAAGGAAAGGAAAGGAAAGGAAAGGAAAGGAAAACTGCACCAAAAATATTGTGCATCAAAGGTAAAATTAGGAAAAGTCAGTGAATTAGATCAGCCATTTCTAGAAGCAGCGAATGATGAGATGTGGTTTCAGGAAATCATAATTCTATCAACATACCTAAAGCTATAGCCAGCTAATCACTTAAAGTAAAATGGCCAGAGCACTAACACAATAAAACTCTAACCAATCAATTATAATAACATGGCTGGAGGAGATATAAACAGAATCAATTATATTAACTTGGCCAGAGCTGAAACCCAATCAATTGAATTGTACCTTGTCTTCAGAGAGGGGCAGTGGGGAGTAGCGGGTAAAGAATCCTGCCCCCAACCCCCCCCAAATTTGTTGGTATTTCTTTAGTGACATTTAAACCAACATGAATGAATATTTTTTATCTTTATAATGGAGATGGATGTAATTCTATTAGGCATGAAAATTATCCAACTAATTCCGTTCATTCACTAAGCTTCTGATTACCCTATTTGTCTTCCAAAGTAGTCAACTATTCTGATCAGCCAATAGAGTTGTCTAGGCCATCATGTATTTTATGTAGAAATATGTAAATCAACCATTTATGTTTGATCATCATAAGTGACTTTTTCCAAGACAAATTAATTGACCAAAATTGAACCTTTGTACACTCAATGTCTGGAGCAAATCAGAAAACAAATCAGTAAACATTAATCCCAGTACTTGAGACGCTGAGGCAGGAGTGCCCTGAGTTCAAGGATAGCCTAAACTACATAGCAAGACACTGTCTCAAAAAACAAGCCAAGGTCTGGAGATTTACCTCAGTGGCATAAGCATCTGCCTGGCAAGTGCAAGGTTGTAAGTTTGATCCCTGGTTACCCTCGCCCCCAAAGCCAAAAGATGATACAGAGGAAGATTCCTTGGGTTATATAGCTGCTGCTTTCATCCAATGGGATGGGCTGAAAGTGTTGCTGGGTATTCTGTTTTCCCTCAGTGACTGCCTCAAATCTTGCATGTTGATTGAACACTCTGCTCCTGAGTGACACCCTAGACCCTGGGTGAACTCTGGATGGTTATCTTGGAATCTGGCCCAATCTGTGGATTACTCTGTCACCCAGCCTCAGAACTGAGCTATGTACAGCCAGGATATAGAGCAGAGTCAGTGTTAGCTGTGGCCTCATTCAAATCTTTTTCATCTCTTTGCAGAGCTGAGGGGGCGACCTGAGGACAGGGACACTTCTTCCCTAACACGGTAGAAGGCTGTGCATGTGACAATCAGTGCAATTAGACTAGTGAATTTGATACTGGAAAAGTAAGACAGTCTCATCTGATTGCACCTATTTTATCAGTGAAATTCAAGGACTTTCTTCTGCTAATAGGGAGTGGGCCAGGGGAAGTGACTCCCTCCTGCAATCCCAGCCATTCAGGAGACCAAGCAGGTTGCAAGTTCAAGGCCAGTGTGGGCAACTGTGAGAGACTGTGTCTCAGAAATGGGGGTAGGGATGTAGGATAGTGGTAGAGCCCCCTCTGGGTTCAATTCTCAGAAATACAAAAATCAATAAATAAGAGGGAAGCAGAGATAGTGTTGAAGATTTTAGAAAAAAACAAGGTGTGGAACAGTCTTTGCACAGTGTAGAAAAAAGAATTTACTGGAGAAAGAAATAACTACTTTGGCAGGTTGAGTTTTAGGGGCATAAATTTACGTGTGTGTGTGTGTGTGTGTGTGTGTGTTGTGTGTGTGTTGTGTGTGTGTGTTTTGAGACAGGAGCTTGCTATTCAGCCCAGGTTGGCCTTGAACTTACTATGTAGCCCAGAATGGCCTTCAACTTGCAGTGATCCTCCCGCTACAGCCTCTCAAGTACTGGGACTGCAGGCATGTGTCACCATGCCTGGTTCTGAAAAGTACTTTATTTTCTAGGTTAGCTGCTTTAATCTTGCATCCTGGGTAGGCTTTACCCTATCTGCAAGTGTCTCCATATTGTCATAAGGAACCTGCACTGTATGAACAACACGGATGTAAATCTGGACTACACTCACTCACGTTTCCACAGATCTTTCTTATAGAAGGAAATGCGTAATAATGCAGCTTGTGCTAGTTCCCTCTCCCATCTGCAGCTAGCCAGGGCCAACCCATTAGCCAGGGCCCCACTTCTCATGTACCCTGGGTTCTGGGTTCCCAGGGTTCTGATTGTGTTTTTGCTCTTTGCAGGGCTAGGTAGTCTCGACAGCACCACTGTGTCCAGGAGCAGTGACTGCCCAGCATGAAGGAAGCACTAGACACTGCAACTGGTTCCCAAGGCTTTATTGGTAAATAGGCTTTAGAAAAGAACAAGGCAGCTGGGCATAGTGGTGCATACCTGTAATCCTAGCACACAGGAGGCTGAGGCAGGAGGATCACTGTGAGTCTGAGGCCAGCCTGAGCTACACAGGAGACCCTGTCTCAAAAGAAAGGAAGAAGGAAAAAAAAAGAAGAGAGAAAGAAAGAAAGAAAGAAAGAAAGAAAGAAAGAAAGAAAGAAAGAAAGAAAGAATCTGTCCTTTCCAAGTCAACGGAAAGAGGAGCTCAGCAGATGGCGCTTTCCACCTCTACTCATAGATCCAGCTGTGAGATTTGTAGTCAACCAGGCTTATAACACAGGCTGATCTCCTTTTCGGCGCTTTTAACAGAATCATTGCTGGGAATGATGCTCCTGCCGACCTGGGTGCAGAAGTGCCTGGTTTAGAGTCGGCAGAGTTGGTCTCGCCCATCATGGGGTGCTGTCTTCACCGAACCCAGCTTCTCCGGTACCGCAGTGACCGCAGGCTCACGGTGTGTGTCCCAGACCAGCCCCGAAAGAAGGGGCGGCTCTTCAGGGCAATATAGTGCTGCTTGGGGTGCTCCTCAAGGGCCCAGGTGGGAGTTCTTCTGCTCCAATCGCTTGATGGTGTCGCCTCGGCCTTGGCGATGAAGCTGCGCTGGAGGTTGGCCGTGGTCTGGGAAGCCACGACTGCGGCGCGGAGCTTCTCAGCCTAGAATTTCAGATACAAGAGAGTGTGGGACAAATTAGATGCCTCTTATCCAAGGGTTCAGTGTGCTGTGCTTGGAGAACTAAAGGCCTGGGCACTCCTCCGTCAATGAGCTTTAGGACTCTCCCGGTAGATCTGGCTGAGATGATCCCTCACAAGACAGGAAGTCACTCTGTCCCCGCTAGGCCAGCCCAACCCGCCCAAAATACTGAGTACTGGGACAAAGGCAGAGTGCTGGAGACTGAGTCCAGGACCTAGCGTGCAGCAAGCAGGCTCTCCACCGCTGAGAATTTTAATAGCAAGGAGACTCCTTTGGGGGTGGCCCTTGAGCCCTGGTCACCATCACCTGCTATCCCAGGACACTCTAGAAATTTCCTGGCCACCCAAACCTCCTGTTACAATGCTGGGGCTCTCACACACTAATTGATCAAACCTCTGTGCATCCCAGCTGCTTGAAATGCTGAGCCCCATTTTCTTCCTAGAAAAATCAGGCTTATCTCTCTTTCAAGACTAACTGAGCTGGGCATGGCAGTGCACACCTGTCACCCTGGCACTCAGGAGGCTGAGGCAGGAGGATCACTGAAAGTTCCAGCCAACCTGGGTTACATAGTGAGTTCAAAGCTAGCCTGAATTGCATAGTGAGACCCTGTCTCAAAAACAACAACAAAATAATAATACCAACCAAAGTCTAGCTTTTTCTTTCATCTACAGTGTGTACCATTTAATAGTGCTTTCTATATCTCAAGTATTGAGTCACTGAGTTTAGTACTTGTATCCATTTTTTTAATTCATTTACTTTTGCCAATGACATAAATACTGTTAAGATCTGGGTGTGGTGGATGGGAGTATAATCTCAGTACTTGATGATGGGAGTATAATCTCAGTACTTGATAGGCTGAGGCAAGAGAATCATCATGAGCCAGGGATTTAGCTCAGTGACATGAGTGCCTGCCTGGCAAGTACTAGGTCATGAGTTCGATCTCCAGTACCAAAAGAGAAAAAAAAAAGAGAGAATCATTGTGAGTTTGAGGCCAGCCTGGGCTACATAACAAGATTGTCTCAAAAAAAAAAAAAGTATTGTTATTATCTCTGTATTACAGGTGAGTAAAATTAAGTTCAGAGATATTAAAGAATTTGCCAAAGATCTCAAAGTAAATGTTACAGCCGTGGTTTGAGAATAGGCATTTTTTCACCGTTTTCTTACTTTTTGTTGTTGTTGTTTTACTTTGTTTTGTTGTTGTTTTTTGAGACAGTGTCTCACTTTGTAGTTGAGGTTAGACTTGAACTCACTTTGTAGCGCAGGCTGGTCTCGAACTCATGGTAATCCTCCTGTCTCAGCCTCCCAAGTACTGGCGTTACAGGGATGCACACCATACGCAAGTGTTTTGTTTTGTTTTGTTTTGTTTTGTTTTGTTTTGTTTGCAAGATGGGGGAATCAAATCAGAGATTCTCTATCACTGAGCTTCATTCCCAGTCTCTTTTAAAATTTTGAGACAGGGTCTTACTAAACTGCCCAGGCTGGGTTTGAACTTGCAATTCTGCTGCCTTGGCAGGGTCCTGAGATTTTTTTGCAACAAGGTCTTGACTCTGAAATTTATGTGTTTACTACTACAGTATGGTGCTTGGGATAAGTTGGGTACAAAACAATTTTATTATCAGGGTTTTAGGATGATACAATAAAACACAAAATAATATGGTTCAATTAGAAAATTTGTAAATTAGGTTAACCACAAACAATTAAAGACAAGGAAGCTGAGGTAGCTGGAAGTGCTGTAGCTCTAGATCCTGAACTGAACTGGGCCTTGGAGAAGAAAGCAGAAAGGAAGCAACCCGATGGCTTCCCGTAACACTCCCCCTGTGTATATTGCCTCACCTAGTCCCACACATCCTGTGACGGAAGCTTCGTTCTCTCCATTTCCCAAGGGGAAACTGAAGACTCAGAGAGGTTAAATAATTTGCCAAAAAAAAAATCCCCACCACTAAGTGTTGAGCTGAGACAGAAAGCCACAGGTCTCTTCTGCTCAGATTGGTGGAGGGGCGGAGAGGGTATTCTGGGTAGAGAGGAACAGGAGGAACAAAGGAGGGAGGTGGGAACAGGCAAGATGCTTGTGCACAGGGGTAACAGCCAGGCATCTGGCCTTCCATCCTCCTCAGAGGGTAGGACTTCCTCGGTGGCCCTGCCCACTGTGAATGATTGCAACAGTGGGGTAGGGTAGGAGCTTTGGGGTTTCTGGAAGGTGACTGAGGCCCATTAGCTTGGCACCATGCCCACTCATGGCCAGCCCTAGCCCTGCCCAGCAGTGCTGGGATGAAAAGGGGTGTTATGAGGCCCTGTTCCTGGAAGTCCAGCTACCCACAAGGCCTAGTTTAGTCTTGACTCCCCCCAGATCAGGCTGCCTACTGGCTTCAGCCCTGTCTCAAGCATTTCTCCACCAGAATCTGGCCTCTTGGTAGGTTGTTCTCAGTTCCTCCAGCCCAGGGGACTCAGATTTCCAGCAATATTTATCCCCTGACACACGTACTTTGTTTTTCACCAAGACTGGGAAAATTACTCTGTAATTCAGGCTGATCTTGAACTCAGTATGTAGTCCAGGTGGGCCTCAAACTGGTGGAAATCCTCCTGCCTCAGCCTCCTGTATGCTGGAATTATAATCATTTGTTACCACACCTAGCCTATTCATCTCTTAATAATAACAGATTAACTATTTTGTTTTACTTTGCAATGTTGGGGATTGAAACCAGTACCTCAAGAACGTTGGGCAAGTACTACTAAGGAACACCCCCAGCTCCATGACCTCATTGTCCTCTTCAACCCTTCTATTTAGTAGGTATAACCATCATTCTCTCCATTTTTCAAGTGAAGGATAAAGCTCAGAAGAGTTGCGTTGTTCAAGGCTGTACAACTTATAAATGCTGGAACCCAAACTCAGCTCTTTTTTTTTTTTTTTTTTAGTATTGGAGACTGAACCTGGGGGCTTCACACTGAGCTATATCTACAGAGCCATTTTCATTTTTTATTTTGAGGAACAGTCTTGCAAAATTGCTCAGGCTGGGCTGGAACCTGTGATCCTTCTGCTTTAACCCCTCAGAGTACTGGTATTATAGGGTGCACCACCGTGACCAGCTCTTATTTCTCTTTCTAGACTTAGAACTAAGCCCCAGGTACTATATCTTCTGAGATATTCTAGACTCAATTCCAAGGCTCACCTATTTGGCTGGCCTTGAACTCACTACATACCCAGGCTGGCCTCACGGTGATCCTCCAGAGTACTGGGATTACAGATGTGCACTACCATTCCTGGCCAATGTGCCAGGTTCTTTGAGCAGCACATGGCTCTTAGATGCCAGTCTAAGGAACCTCAGTTCTACACAGCTCCTTAAAAACCTTAGTTCTTCTGGCCTGAATGTGGAGTTCAGTCTCCTTTCCTGAATTAGTTGCCTAAAACTATTTATTTATTTAATTATTTTGTGGTGCTCAGGATTGAACCCAGGGTCTTATACATAAAAGGCAAGAAATCTACCACTGAGCCATATCCCCAAACCCAATTGTCTAACAATTCTTATTTGAAAAACCTCCTTGAAGAGCTGGGTATGGTGGTACACACCCGTAATTCCAGCACTCAGGAGGCTGAGGCAGCAAGATCACCAAGAGTTTCAGGCCAGCCTGCATTTGAACCCAGTATGTACACAAGCTGGCCTCATACTGATGGTAATCCTCCTGCCTCAGCCTCTTGAGTGCTGGGATTACGAATGTGAGCCGCTATGCCCAGCCTCAAAGACTTTTTAAAAAAATCCTATCCTGAGAGGAGGAAGGAAGGAATTACAAAAAAAAAAAAAAAAACCCACAGAATTAAGACCTATGTGAGGTACATGTACCAATTCCTCACAATGAATGTAACCATTATGTACTACAAAAGTACTAATAAAAATAATAAAATAAATAGATGACACACATTTTGTGGACCAGCCCCCCCCCAAAAAAAATCCTACCCTGCTGGCTGTGGTGACACACGCTTGTAATCCCACCACTTGGGAGGTCTAGCCAGGAGGACCTGAGACTTTGAGGCCAGCCTGAGCTCCATAATGAGTTCAAGGTCAGGCTAAACTGCATAGCAAGACCCTGTCTCAAAAAAAAATTAAAAAAAAAAAAAGTCCTATCCTTACCCAAACTGAAACACAAGGAAAAGTGAGTGGTTAGCTCAGGAGATGGGGCTTTGCTCTCTGTGGCTCAGCTCATTAAACTCCACCCTTGCTTTAGGAAGAGGGACCTCACTATTCCCTGGTCTAGACCTCCTCAGCACCTCCCCCATCTGGGCAGCTGCCCGGCTCTGCTGCCTAGGATAACGCTCAGCCCTCCCTCTCCCCCTGTGGCTGCCTCTCCTTTCCGTCTGTTGAGAGAGGAAGCCAAGGGGTGACGGGTGCAACCCTGTGGGGTGCTGATAAAGAGCCAGTGCTATCCCCGCCCTCTGGGGCCACTGCGGTCAGACCAGTAGGCAAGCTGGGGAGGCAGCCAGCTCCCTCTGGGACCTGTGGCCCTCCCCTGGTTCCACCTCTACCCACCCTGTCCTTGTCTTCTCGGGAAGCTGGTTGCATAACTCAGTAGGGTGTTTGGCAACATCACTGTGGCTTGACCTGATGCGGCTGCTGGTGGTTGTACACACACGTTGTAGGGGTGAGGGCGGGGTGGGCCTGCCACGAGTGACAACAAGTTAGCCTCTCGGGGTGAGTGAGCAGCACAGGTATAGAATGGTAGGCTGTAAAGCCAAGCAGCCACATCTTTGTGGTTTTTTTCTGTCTCTGCTACTTTTGTTGAAGTGGGAACACTTGAGGAATAGGAGAATCATAGGTGTCCTTGGTTTGCCAAGCCATGGGCACTATTGTCCAGCTCAGTTCAGCTGATGCCCCACATATTGTAAATAAAGCAAAAGAGACTTTTTTTTTGTACCTGGGATTGAACTCACAACCTTGCACTTGCAAGGTAGGCACTTAAGCCACTGAGCTAAATCCCCAGCCTGCAAAAGAGACTTAAAGTGGGAGGATATCATCTCTGGGCTTTGGAGACTGAGGGCTGGAAGGAGTGTTCTGTAGACAAGACTCAGCCTGGGAACAAGCCAAGCCCTCTTAATACAAAAAGTGTGTGAGGGAGGTGGGAGAGACACCTCACTTAGCCAGCTGCCTGCCTGAAGGCTGTCTCCTCATCTAGCTCACCCCACATCACCATGTTCGTCCCCACAGACAGGCATAAGGGACTTTAAACACTTCTATGAATCCTGCTTGCTTCAGGAATAAGATGTACCTTTTGTAGCTTGATTTTCAAGATTCACCCCAGTCAAGTTTTCTAGCTTTAGCCACGCGTGATGGCAAATGCACTCTAGGAGGCTAAGTCAGAAGCATGACAAATTTAGGCCCAGTCTGGACAATTTAGCAATTTAGTCCTAGAGACCCTGTCTCAACATAAATAAAAAGGGCTGGTGATGTACTCAGTATAAAGGCCCTGGCTCCAATCCTTAATACTGATGAGAAAAAAAATTCAGGCTTTTATTTTTCTCTTTTGTGTGCTGAGGATACAACAGAGGGCCACATACATGTTAGGCAAACACTCCCTCTGAGCTACATACAGCCCAGTCCCTAACACTTGTTGGTACCGGGGATCAAAGGCTGCAAGACAGGTTCTTATGCTGCTGAGCTAAATCCTCAGCCCCTCCTAATACTTGTTTTTAACTACTGACCACCCTACTCCCTCCTCTCTTAAACTTGCTGTTTGCTCAGAAAACTCTGCTTCCTTTTTGCTACAGCCCAGCTCAACTGTCTCCTTCTCTGGAATCCCTTCCCTGAATTTCACCAGGTAGAATTCATTGCCTCTTGACATACACATTAATATAATCCTTGATTACCCTGGGAGTGAGGACATGAGCCATGTCATACTCCTCTTTTTATTTCTGGAATGGAAGACACAGTAGACAGTCAATAACTTTGTTGAATGAATGATAAGACTTGTGTTATCTACAGTTGTATCTGCAACACAATACAGTGTCCTGAACTGGTATTCTCATTCAATAAATGTTTGTGGAATATCTGTAACCTGATATCATTATATAATCAGCCACAAGTGTGACTCACCACTGTTCATCCCTTCTGAGGCATCCAAATGAGTATGCAAGAGAGAAAACTGTATCTGGAGGCCCATGTGTGTGACCCAGATTCACAACCAGGTTTTAAGAGATTTTGAGCCCACATGTAACACACAGTGAAGTCATTGGATTGCTCCCTGTTCGACATAAATCGTGCATGTACATTTATGATCTGGGATACAGTTGGAATTCAAAGCATTCGCCCATGGGCATTCATTAATTCCAGCACAAACAAGCCTATTCGGGAGGCTCCTTTTGGTATCAACACAGCCTCTTTGCATGCATGGTTGCGTTGCTGGGCTTGGGGGCTCTCAGGGAAGAAGCAGGGGTGGCCACTGTAGTGGTGATGTGATGAACAAATACCTGAAGAATTCACAGCTGCCCATCAGTTGTTCATCAGCTGAGACAGAATATTTTCCAATATTTAGTAGTGAACACAGACAGTCCCATCAGAACATGCTGTCTGAAGCCCATCCCTACCCTGGGGTGGCACCTGTCTGCTTCTCTAGTCTCTTTATTTATTTTAGTTTATGTTTTGGCTTTCTGAGACTTGCTCCTGCCAGTGTAGTTCAGGCTGAAATTGAACTTGAACTCATGTGGATCCTCCTGCCTCGGTTTGTCAGGTCTCTCAAGCGCTGGGATTAGACATGTGTGCCACCGCGCCTGGCTCTACCATTTTCAGATGTCCAATTTGACATGAACATCATGAGAAGAAAAGTAGGGAAAATATGGAAGGATTAAAAGGAGGGCGGGGCTTTAGTTCAGTGGCTCAAGCGCTTGCCTGGTAAGTGCAAGGTTATGAGTTTGATCCCTGGTACCAAAATAAAACAAAACAGGTAGCCAGGGGTTTAGCTCAGTGGCTTAAGCGCCTGCCTTGCAAGCACGCTGTCCCCAGTACCAATAAATAAATAAATAAATAATAAATAAAACGAAACAAAAAACCAAACAAATGAAAAAAAGAATGTAGATACCTGAAGGACTTTTCTTAGAGTTGAAAGCTACTAAAAACTGGGAAGGAGGAAGGAAGGAAGATGATTTCCTTAGCCTCTAGAGACATCTCTTTGGCTTGAGTTTAGGTCCTGTCACTTTGAAGAAAGATGAAGAGTGAAATGCTTCTGGATAAGCTCTGGCCTGATGCGGACACGCAATTTATTTGAGTCCTACACTTACATCTGAGCTAGTGTATCCAGGGTATGTAGCTGACATGTGGTCAGGCTGCTTTGCCTAGAAGAAAGGATGCAGGGTCCCCTACAAGGGAGGTGAATAATCTACCTACTGGACAGCCCCCAACCCAATTCCCCTCACACACCACTGACAAAGCAAAAAAAAAAAAAACCAAACACCTGGCCAAGAAAGAAGTCTTTGTTTTAGAACATCTGAGGCTGAGGGGGAAGGGAGAAGGCTACAGGTGAAAGGACACATCAAAGCAGTGCTGGGGTCCTCGGTTCCTCCTCCCCAACATTGCTCCTTTAGCCTGTCCCCAGGGTCCAGGCATGTCCTGAATGGCCTACTTGCCTAAACACCTGGGAAGCCACACACCAGGTCTTTAACTTCCTGCTGACCACCTTACTATTGACTCAGTTTCTCTATCCCTAAGAGAGCCACAGGGGGCAGTGAAGGAGGCTACAGCCCTATAAAATCTAGAGGTCACTTTTGAGTGGACCATCGGGTTGGAATTCATCCTGTGCACGGCAGAGTTGCAGAGCTGGCTGGACTCTTGCTTCCAAGAGGGCTGGGAGCGGCCTGGAGCCCTATGTGCCCCCGCTGGCCAGGAGTGAGGCGGGGGCGGGGTGTGGGCAGAAACCACACCGGGCTCAAGTTTCCTCTCTTGGCCAGAAGGGGCAGGAGGAGGAGGAGGGCCACAGGGAAAGGGGAGGGTAGCAGGAAGAACTAAGAACTGAGGCCGAGTGCTCAGAGCAGGGCTTGTGCTTGCTCGAGGCTCCTGCGCTTAGTGGAGCCTCAGCAGCCACACTCGAGCCCAGCTATGGCCTGGGGGCGGGGCTCAGGCCTCGGTGCTTCTCAGAGGTAGCAGGATCCCTGGCCTGGGAGGTGTCAGCTCTGACCCAGCCTCCCCAGACACGACTCCGGAGCCTCATCTCTCTCCGCACCCTGCTTGGACTGTGCCACAGGTGCCTGAAAGTGGGGTGGGGGAAGCGATGGGGGGAGAGTGGTCCCGGTGGGACCCAAGGCTGGGGAGGTGGAGGAGGTAGAGGGAAGAAATAACCAACTTTCAGAATATTTGTAGGACACTTTCCCAGAGTGCTCCAGGTTTACGAACTTGACATCTTTGCAAAATCCTTTGGGAGAACACCTAGACAGCTTCTTGGGTGTTCTGGGACCCTTGGGGTGGGAACATGTGGATGGGAACTGCAGTGGTACCCTGAAAACCCTTGAGGAGCTGGAGAAGGCCACCAGAAAGCTTTCACCTGTAGGGCTGCCCTGGAGGAAACAATGAACTCTCAAGTATATGCTGCCACCCTCTCTGTTACTCCATCCCATTCTGCTGCCTTGTCCAGCCAGCTGGGACAATTTGGGGGAAACTGAGACCTTGGCAATCTGAAGTCTGAGAAGTGTTGATATGGCAGGATGAAGTGGTTAGGTGGGGGGTTCTTGCTGCCGTTTTCTTCTCTGGTCTCTGGGGGATTAGAGATCTCTGGAACTGGAAGGGAGAAGGCATCCCTACCCCAGAGTATCCTTCCCACTGGATGGTGGCTGCTAGGCGGTGGGAGGTAGGCCACGCTGGAAGAGAAGAGAGGAGGTCAGATCTGCTAGGGCTGGGAGTTTCAAGTCACTGATCCCCGAAGGACTGTAGTTTGGGGTCTAGGAATAATGACAGGACCACAGAAACTTGTCCCCTGCTCCCTGGTTCCCACACATGCTTGAGTCATATATGCACCCAGAGGGCTGAGCTTGCTCTGCTCAAATCTCTTCCTTTTTTCTCATTTATGTATTTCTTGGTCACCTCTGTAAACCTCTCCCACTTTGGGGAGTCTCTCTGATATTCTTTCATTCTTTTTTTTTTCTTTGATCTTTTTAATTAGGTTGCTCACTTGCCAATCTATACCCCGAGTTTTACTGAACCTTCTATTTCCTTCCATTGACTACACTGACACCTGAAGAGGTGGATTAGTGTAATAAGCCTCAAAATAGGACCCTGTGGCAGGCCTTCTTTCTACAGTTCCCCATTGCCATGAAAGTTAAGCATCCCGGGACAGGACATCAGAGGAAGCCAAATGTCTTCCTCTCCTAGATTCCCTTGCCAATGATTCTGTACCCTAAGCACAAAGCTCTGTATCATTCTGTAAGTACTCAGGAATTGTAATAAGATCTTTCTGGTGGTCTGGGGGTATAGCTCAGCAGGAGAGTGCTTGCCTAGAATCTAGCGCCCCCCAGGTTTGATCTTCAGCATCCAAAAACAAAACAGAACAAAAACATAAAACAGCTTTCTGAGTATGCATGCAATTGAGGAAAGCTTTATTTTGTTTTTTAGTTTTTTGGGAAAGGGTCTCACTGTGTAATTTAGATTGGACTTGAACTCACTGTATAAGTCTCTCCCACTTTGGAGAGGCCTAGTCTGGCCTCAGACTTGTAGTAATCCTCTTGTCTCAGTTCCCTGGATGCTAAGATTGCAGGTGTTCACCACCACACCTGGCTGATGAGGATGTATTTTTGTTCCTGGAGATAGCATCAGTTCTAACTGATCTATAACACTGAGGAATAAGAGGAGAAGAAATAGCCATTCCCGTGGAGTAAGATTGTTGTGTGACCTTAAAATGTAGACTTAAACTGTAAAATGGGAGCTTCTGGGCTGGAGATATAGTTCAGCAGCACAGCGCCAGCCTGGCAAGTGCGAGGTCCTGAGTTCAGTTCCAGGTGCCAAAAAAATAAAAATAAATAAAATGAGAGCTCCTTATTTGTGCTTTCCCAGCCTTTCCCCAGTTTCTGGGCTCCTGTGGAGTTCGGTTTGATCCAATTCTGAGTATATTCTCCCCTGGCCTGGGTACCAGCTCACTGGTCTTCTGAAAGGCAGGCTCCTAAGACATAAGGGGACCCATGCCTGGTATAGGACCACAACCACTCATCCCTGCATGTCAGGGAAAACAGCCTTCCCACACCCTCTGTGGCCTGCTGCAAACTTGCTGCTGCATTAGAGAGCTGATAGAGCTGGTCCAGAGGTTCTCTGCAACTCTTTCTCCCTCAGCCTTCCCATACTCCCCTGCTATATTCTCACTTTCTTGTCCCTGGGAGAGGGGGAGACTGAACTCCGGCCCTTCAAGAGAAAAGGCTAGTGTCTAGGTTTAGAGACAGGCTAGAGGCCAGCCTTGCCTGGGTTGAGGATTGAAAGCCTGAAGGAGCTTAGAGAACATTTTTTGATTTCCATGCTGGCTTTGTGTCCTTCCCTGTAAATACATACAGATGGACTAGTCTAGAGGTTTTCAAGGTACAATTGGCCAGTTGCATCAAAGTCACCAGGGTGCTTATTGAAATGCTGGTTCCTGAGTACCTGCTCTATGAATTCAGTTCAACAGGTTGGGATGGGTTTCAGGAAACTGTTTTCACACATTTCTTGGGAGAGTGTGATGAACAATAAAGATGTGACTCCCTGAGCTAGATGCAGTGTGAGACCTCCACAGCAGTGAGGTTGGGGTTCTCTAGTCCCCTATTTAATAGAAGGTACTGAATAGAAAGCCCTTTACCCAAAATTATATACTATCTTGAAGGCCAAAGAAGTTAGTCTTCTGCCTCCTAGGGCAGGATATTTGCACTGCACCTTAGAATCAGATTCAGGAAGACAGGATAGACAAAGGAGGGGTGGGGTGAGTGAAGAGCTATGAGGCAAGAACCGTGGCCCCTGCCCCCAAACTCCTTCTCCATTCACTTTGCCTTTTGGGCAATTTCCGCCAGAACTGGGGTGGGGACGGTGGGGTTCCGGTGTTGAAATGGACAGACATAAACACCCCACCCACTCTGCCCACTGGCCAAGGGCTTGTGCCTACACCAACTCTCAGTTCTGGAGATGACAATATAATAGAAGGGTGGAGCAAGGGGCATGGGGAGATTCTCTTTCCAAAGGATAATTTGTAGTTCCCATTAATTTTGTGATAACTCCAAGAGTGGATTCCATATTATACAGCTGCAATAGGCCTCTTTCTGGTGGGTGGTCTAAAGCCATGCAATTTGAGATCGTTAAGTCCTATTTTCTGTCCTTCTATATGTTTCCTTCATCCCTAGCCTGCCCTTTCTGTATTTACTTGGTTTGGTGGCAGCATGTGAAAGTGTGTGTGTGTGTGTGTGTGTGTGTGTGTGTGTGTGTGAATGCATTGTGTGTTTGACTCTAAAGACATTAGGAGGTGCCTGCCAACTTCTACTTGGAATCTCTTGCAGAAGATAAAAGCAGATGCAGAGTTGAGTGTAAGGGAGCAGGGTGGGGAGAATGAGGAGAGGGACCAAAATCAGGGAGATAGGAGATGATCAGTGCATGGGGAGAGTTTGCTAAGAACTCAACTATCCAAGCAGAAAGGGACTCCCAAATTCTAGTAGTCCAACTCACTGGTTTTACAAATGAGGAAACAGAGGCCCAGAACAGTGAGATGGATTGCCCAACATCGCACTGCTGCTTTGTGGCAGAGCTGCTGCTAAAGGTAAGACCAAAAAAAAAAAAAAAAAAAAAAGAGAGAAGCAAGCTTGGAAGGGAATATGGATTTAAGGGTCTACTAGACATATATTGCCCAGGAGGAAAAGGTCCCTCTGACTGAGGTGGACTGCCAGTAGCGACTCAGTGTGGAGACTTGGAGTGGGATAGGAAGGTATCTGGAAGGTATTGTAGGGGAGTGACGTTAGGTTCTAGAACTCATCATGTAATTTATCAGCTTGGGCCTGCCTGGCTGCCTGCCTGCCTGTCTTCCTTCCTTCCTTCCTTCCTTCCTTCCTTCCTTCCTTCCTTCCTTCCTTCCCTCTTTTTCTTCTTTTCTTTTCTTTTCTTTTCTTTCTTTCTTTCTTTCTTTTTCTTTTCTTTCTTTCTTTTGTACATTGGGTCTCAATTTCTGAATGGATCCTCCAAGATCTTTGTGAAAATCAATGTCACAGGCATAACTCTTCACAACCATTTGTTATGCTGTTTGTTATGTTATGTTGGAAGTTAAAAGACCCCTGGCTGGGTAGGATAGGGTATGGCCAAGATGCCCCCTTTGGAACTCAGGGTAGAGGTTCCCAGTCTCTTGGGCCTAATCCTCCTATGCTTCTGCTGCCTGCAGCTGATAAACCTCTTATCTGTCTGGCCCAGGCAGGGGACCCCAGGGTCAGGATAGGAGGAGAGGGCAGGGCTGCTATCAGCAGCAAGGCCTGGGCCATATCTTTGAGGAGAGGGGCTGTCTGCTTAGTACTTTCCACAACATACTCCTTGGGGATCCCCAAGCACTCAGTCTTATCTTGAGGGAAGAAAGTTGAGACCCTAAAACTGAGGACACAGGAGGAAAACAGGGGTGACTTGATCTTTCCTCACAAAATGAAAAACAAACCAACCAAAACATCCTGGGAGATCTGACTTTTTCTGCCCAAGACTACAATTTTGGGGAATAATAATAAGTAGGGGAGAAAGAAGGCATTGTATGGGCAGAAAAAGGTAAAGCCCTGCTGTCTTCTCAAAGAAACTGACTGTGACTGTAATAGGTGAGATAGGGTCCATACCATGGAAAAGAACTTGCCAGGTGGCCAAGAGTGGTGGCACAAGCCGGTAATTCCAGCATTTGGGAGGCTGAGGCAGGAAAATCACTATGAGTTTAAGGCTAACCTGGTCTACATAGTGAAGTCGACTGTCTCAAAAAAGAAAAAGAAAGAACTTGCCAGGTGAAGGGGTGGGGTTGGTTGATGAGTCCAGCACAAATGGGGGAAGAGCTGAGGGGAGCACTCTACAGAGGCAGGATGGCCTTTCCAAATCTAGCAGGAGCACTCTAATGCCTTTCTCCCGCTGCACAGGTTTGCTGGGCCCTTTGGGCTTTGGAGAAACCTGGACCAGATCCTGGCCCAGTAGGATGCCCCCGTGTCCTCCTCAGCAGAGCAGGAACAGGGTGACTCATCTGCCCACACCGGATCTGGGTGAGATGGAACTGACTTGGCAAGAGATCATGTCCATCACTGAGCTGCAGGTGAGCAGGGATGAGCAAAAGGGAGAAGCAGAAAGAAAGTCTGGCCTGAGGGAGGCAGGGCTGGGAGGGAACAGGGCTCAGGGCCAGAAAGGTTGCAGACCCTGGAAAAGGAAGCCCCTAGTAGGTGGGAGTGGGTGGAATAGGTAGATGGGAACCCTGAGGAATCTGGGGAAGAGAGGGTGTGGATGGGCGGGAGATAGGAGGGGAGGGCAGTGAAGGGCCTGACGGCGGCCTGGGTTCATGCAGCAGGCAACTTGCTCATGTCTGTCTCCACTGTACTCCTGCTGTCCTCTTTTTCACCCTCTTCTCTTCAGATTCCCTTTCTTCCAACCTACCCATCTTCCTTCATTTTCTCCCCTGCCCTTAGCAACTGGTCCCCTTTCTCCCAGGTAGCAGAGCAGTAGTTCAGGGGCCTCAGGAAGGGAGTTGGGCTATGCTGGGGTCCTCTCCTTCTGCAGGTTGGACAAAGGGGTGTCTGTTGGCTTAACAATGATGCCTTTGTCCCTGGCTGCACTGGAGCAGGGTGGCTCCTCATGTGGGTTGGGGGCCTTGTTTCCAGCATGTTCTCTCCTCACTGCACCTGGGCAGGCACTGAAAGGAGAGGCAGAGTTTGTGCTGGCTCCTCAAGGTGCTGGCTCACTCCCCACCCCGGCCTTCAGGTCCAGTGCCCTCAGGACCTGCCCCAGGCCTTCCTTCCAAACAATAGCTCCCTCTGCTGGGCACCTAGGGGATGGCCAGGGAGTGAATTTGACCCTTTGACCCCAGGTAACCACAGAAGGAAAGGCTTCTGAGGGGTTATCTTAGATAACATGGACTTAATTTTCTGAAAGAATTAAAGGGAGATGAAGAAGAAGAAGAAAAAAAGAATTAACAGAGTCTTTTTTTTTTTTTTTTTTTGTGCCAGGGATTGAACTCATGACCTCGCACTTGCCAAACAGACACTTAAACCACTGAGCTAAATCCCCAGCCCAAAGGAGTTATTTCTACTCAGAGCTGCTTCTGAGGAGGTTCTGTAACTTCCAGTGTTAGGTGGTTGCCTCTGAAGCTGACCTTGGAGACCTCTTTTTTTCTTTTTTTTTGGTACTGGGGATCGAACTCATGACCTCACTCTTGCCAGACAGGCACTTATGGCGCTGAGCTAAATCCCTGGCCTGAGACCTCTATTTTTGCTTGTGCTGCTTTCTTCTGGGGACAACTGCATGGCCACTGTATATGAGGCTTCCAGTGGCTTTTGATAACTTCTACTCTCTTCTTACAATTTCATCTTACTGGGTCTTTCAGAAGGACCCCACTTGATCCTGAAAGAGTGCCAATCTCTCTCTCTCTCTCTCTCTCTCTCTCTCTCTCTCTCTCTCTGATATGCTGCTCAACCTGTCTTTGAATTTATGGTCTCCCCACCTCAAGCTCCCAAGTACCTAGGATTATAGGCATGTACCACTGTACCTGTTTAGTGGTTTCTCTTTCTTAACTTGTCTCCAAAATCTTTGTATCTTTCCTTACAGGGTCTAAATGCTCCAAGTGAGCCATCATTTGAGACTCAAGCCTCAGCCCCATACTCTGGACCTCCACCACCTCTCTCCTACTGCCCCTGCTCTGTCCACCCAGACACGGGCTTTTCCCTTCCTCCACCGCCTTATGAGCTCTCAGCATCTACATCCCATGTCCCGGATCCCCCATACTCCTACAGCAACATGGCCATGCCAGTCTCCAAGCCACTGACCCTCTCAGGCCTGCTCAATGAGCCCCTCCCAGACCCCTTAGCTCTTCTGGACATTGGGCTGCCAGCAGGGCCACCCAAGACCCAGGAGGACCCCGAATCCGATTCAGGATTATCTCTCAACTACAGTGATGCGGAATCTCTGGAGCTGGAGGGGACAGAAGCTGGGCGGCGGCGGAGCGAGTATGTAGAGATGTACCCAGTGGAGTACCCTTACTCACTTCTGCCCAACTCCTTGGCCCACCCCAACTATGCCTTGCCATCTGCTGAGCCCCCGTTGGCCTTAGAGCCCTCCCCAGGCCCTGTGCGAGCTAAACCTACTGCACGGGGAGAGGCGGGGAGTCGGGATGAGCGTCGTGCTCTGGCCATGAAGATCCCCTTCCCAACAGACAAGATCGTCAACTTGCCTGTAGATGACTTTAATGAGCTGTTGGCACGCTACCCTCTGACAGAAAGCCAGCTGGCACTAGTTCGGGATATCCGACGGAGGGGCAAAAACAAGGTGGCTGCCCAGAACTGTCGCAAGAGAAAGCTGGAAACCATTGTACAATTGGAGCGGGAGCTGGAACGGCTGGGCAACGAAAGGGAGCGGCTTCTCAGGGCCCGAGGGGAGGCTGACCGCACCCTGGAGGTCATGCGCCAACAACTGGCAGAGCTCTACCGTGACATTTTCCAGCACCTTCGGGACGAAGCAGGCAACAGCTACTCCCCTGAAGAGTATGCACTGCAGCAGGCTGCAGATGGGGCCATCTTCCTGGTGCCCCGGGGGGTCAAGGTGGAGGCCAAAGACTGAGCACCCGGACTGGTGGGAGACGTGAGAGGGATTTCCCTTATTCCCTTAGGATAAAGGTACTCCCCAGCCCTGAGACATAAAAGGTGCTAAATTCTGTAGACCAAGCAGATAACAAGGGGGAACTCCAGCATTTGGGAGTTCTGAGGTGTGTTCAGTGAGGCCAGGGGAGGGACTTAGCTTCCCAGACCAACCTTTTTCCTCTTGTCTAGGCTTTGGTCTATCAAGAGTTCTACAGAAATAGCTTTTCATTGTGTCTTCCTCCTCCTCCCTTTTTTTTTTTTGGCCTTTTTGAGGCAGGGTTTTGCTACACAGTTCAGGCTGGCCTTGAGCTCACCATGTAGGCCAGGTTGGCCTGGAATTTGCAGTGATCCCCCTGCCTCAGCCACCCCAGTGCTGGGATTATAGGCATGTGCCGCCACCAAAAGTAAAAACACACTCAGCCCACACTGCAGGCTGTCCTCACAGGATTCCTTATGTTAATGAAGTGCTGTCAGACTTGTCTAAATCTTCACTTGGTTTTTTTGTTGGTTTGGTTTTTAAAGACAAGATCTCACTGCACAACCCACTGGCCCTGAATTTGTAGTGATCCTAACTGCCTTGGCCTTGACCTCCCCAATGCTGGGATCATAGACATGCATGCACCACCACATCCAGCCCCTAATGCTCACTACATAAAGCAGGCAAGTGTATTGGAATTAGAAGAACTCACAAAAGTGAATAAATGATAACTACACTGATAACCTTTAAGAGCCAAAACCAGGCACTCAGATTTGGCATTCTAGGCTCATCCAAATTCCAAGAAAACTCTGGGCACCTGAGTAAAATATTGTAACAATAAGGGACAAAAATAAGGCTTCTTTTTAGCAACATTTTTCGAAACTGTTACTTCCCATTTTAAAAAAAGAAATGAAGATTCCATGCAGTACACTGCCACTCCCATTTCTTCCACCTTGAGGGAGGGAGGTGCTGCAGTGCTTGTTGGGGTAGCCAGGGTCTCGGACTCCCTAGGTAGTCCAGGCTGACCTCAAACTTGCAATCCTCCTGCCTTAGTGGCTCCCTATTCCTAAAGCTGGGGGAGCTCTCAAGGCTGGCTAAATCCTCAATGCAAGATCCTGATGTTAGGTCTCTTCTTTCTCAAATCTTGAACAACAACAAAACACCCACCTAGAATGCCCACTGGCCTACTGTCTATTCTTTTCCTCTTTATTCAGCCTAGGTCCTGATGTGCTAGGGCTCAGAAGATGGGGCTACTCTCCAGTGGAAGGAGAGTTTTATTAGAGCATATCACTTGAGCCTTTGGTAAACCTGCTATATGGTGGAATAAAATCTGTGTTCCTGTGAACCTTTCTCTCTGGTTATGTTAAAACACTACCCAGTACTTGTTTCGAACATTATCTGCCTTATTTTTTTCTCTCTCTCATAATAAGTTAACTAAATTTCAGACTTTTTTTTTTTTTTTTTTTTTTGAGATCGGCTCTCCCTGTGTAGTTGAGGCTGGCCTTGAACTATATAGCCCAGGCTGGCCAGAAACTCATGGCAATCCTGCTTCAGCTTCCCAAGTGCTGAGATTACAGGCATGTGGCACCACATCCAGTGAAGTTTCAGATTCTTTAGTCACATCAAAATCCAATCAGGGCCAGGGATATGGCTCAGTAGCATAGCCCCTTCCTGGTTAGTGCAAGGTCCTGAGTTTGATTCCTGATACTGAAAAATGTAAAACAAAACAAAACAAAAAACCCAATCAAACCACTGGGTATAGTGGTACGTACCTGTAATCTTAGCACCTTAGAGCCTAAGGCAGGTCACTGTGATTTTAAGGCCATACTGAACTATACAGTGAGACCCTGTCTCAAAAAAAAAAAAAAATCAATCAAACCTCCCTGACAGAATACTCAATGTCTTTGGAGTTCAGTGACTCTCATTCTTTCCAGTCACTCATACACCTAATATCTTTGGAGGTTTTTGTTTTCTCGTGCTCTACTATTTTACAAGCGTCAACATGTTCTGATACAAACACTACAGATGTTGGGAATTGAGAGCAGAAAAGTGACATGAGATAGTAGGGAATACAAAATCTTTTTTTTTTTTTTTTTTGTCTTTTTGAGACAGGGTCTCGCTATGTGGTTCAGGCTGGCCTTGAGCTCATCTATAGCCCAGGCTGGTCTTGAACTTGAAATGATCCTTCTGCCTCATCTTTGAGAAGTGCTGGGATTACAGGAGTGCGCCACCATGCGTGGGTAGGAATACAAAATCTTAATGGTTACATCTTCCGGAAAGTGTAGTTTCTAGCCCAGGTTTAAGGATTAAAAGCAACTTGAATTTCCTGTTCCTAACAGATTTGAATATACTTCAATTTGTTGACTTTTGAGCTCTCAAAAAATTGACAGTGGGGTGGGGATGTAGCTCAGCTGCACAGTATCTGCCTGGCAGGGGTGAGGTAGTTTGATTACCAGTACCTGCTCCCCCTGCCCTGCACCCCCAAAAAATTGACAATGAGCTGGACATGGTGGTGCACCCCATTCGTCACAGCACTTGAGAGGCTGAGGCAGGAGTATCACTCCCAAGTTTGAGGCCAGCCTGGGCTATACAGTGAATTCAAGGCCAGCCAGGACTACAGAGCAAGACCCTGTCTCAAACAACAAAAAGGGGAGGGGGGCAGGAACTGACACAATATTCCTGTTTCAAATTGTAATGGGCAGGGTCTTGGGCTGTCTGCAAGTTTTAACATATTTTGCCTAAAGAACACTGAGGATTTTTCTATTCTATGCAGATTCAAAGCAGGTAGTAACTCATAGGCAAATTCAGACATCAACCTACTTAAATTCTAGGTTTGCTGTTATAGTGAGCAAGAGATAATGCTCTGCTGTCCTAGAAACCACAGCATAGTGGGGAAAGACTGTCCTACAGGAGGTGCAGCCATTTGCTGCATGGCAACCTGAAGGGCTTACAACAGTTCTGAGCTACTGATCCAGTGGTTGCAGGAACTTGGGACAAGTTTCTTTCTTGAATCTTTCTCATGTAGAAAACATAAATTTTCAACCTTGTGTAAACAATGGTAAAGTATATGTGGATTGTAATCATGGAATATAATGTTTTCTGTAGAAATACTTTATCAAGCTGTTAAGCTAGCAAGTTGTGCCATGACTCTAATATTACCCAAAATGAGAATTTTCTTCTAGCAAACTTGTTATGAATATAGCTAGAAACCAAGATTATGGAGTTTAAGGCCAGCGTGGGCTCCATAATGAATTGAAGGTCAGATTGTTGGGCCAGGGATACAGCTCAGCTGCATAGTGCCTGCCTGGCAAGTGTAAGGTTGTGAGTTTGATTCCAGGTACAAAAAAAAAAAGGGAAAAAGTATCAGCTTGTTTCATAAACAGATTATTCTTTTCACATCTCAGATACCTTAGGACCCTATAGGGTATTTTAAAATGTGAATAGAGGCATGTTTTTCCTAGAATTTAGCTTATGTCTACAGTTCAACTTCTAGCTGGCCTCAAACTCAAGTGATCCTCCTTTTTCAACCTCCTGAATGCCAGAATTATGGGCATGTCCACCATACCTGGTCCTACTTTTGTTAGCTTCAAAATTTAGGCTGGAGCCAGACACAGTGGTGCATTCATTCCTATAATCCCAGCATTTGAAAGCCTGAGGCAGGATCACCACAGGTTCCAGGCCAACCCAAACTACAGCGTTACCTAAAAAACAAACAAAAAAATCAAGCTGGATAGGTAAATTTAGTGAATCTTGAGTATTTGCTAGTTAGATTCTATATTGCCCTCAAGTTGCAGGGTAATGTCATAGCAGCAGGCACCCCAGCACTCAGAGACCGGGGCAGGATGGTACATTTGAAACCAACGTAGATAATTTAAGTAATTAGAGTAAGACCTTGTATTGTGATACAAGCATTAAGAGGTGATAGTATTGGTGTGAAAGCTCTGGGTTCAATGCCCAGTATGACAGAGGAAGAAACTAAGTACACAGGATATGGGGGAATGTTACTCCTGATGAGTGTTTTAATTTTATTAAACCACAACTAAGCAGCATAAACCTGAATAGGGCAAAACATAGTATTAGAACCACTTACAGGATCTCAATGTGAATTTCAACATGTAGCTTTTACAACATACTCTCTCAAACATCTAGCTTCAAATCTCAGTAACCAGATCTGGCTGTGGTAGAGCTGTGCTGCCTGTGACCCTAATGCTCTGGACACTGAGGCAGAATGGCTACAAGTTCAGAGTTTTGAGGCCAGCCAGCACTATGTAGTAAGATCCTGTCTCAAAAATCCAAAAGGGCATGGCAAATGTCTGTGACCACCCACTTAATACCTTTGTGCCTAGCATGTAACTTACAAATAAAGGGTGGCTCTCTGCTAAGTCAGTCTAGTTTGCCAGACAAAACTAATCACTGACACATTTCCTTCCCACTCCTAAATTTGAAATGGAATGACTGCAGTACCACAAATAAAAGGAGACAAAGGAAATAAATTAAAGCAGTTTATTAAAAAAAATCCATTCACAAAATTGAATGATTAATCAAAGCTGTAGAACAGCTAAAAACTGCAGGCAGTGAGAATCAAATACATTGGCTCAGATAATAAAGGTTGGTCCTCAGAAGGAAGTTCCCTGTAAAATGAAAAAAGCTCATTAAGTATTTTTACATAAGCAATCAATGGGCTCCACAATTTTATCTACTATTATTATAAACAAATACCAGATTGCTTTTTGAGTTCTTGCCAGGTGTGGCAGTGTACAACCTATAATCCTAGCACTAGGGAGGCAGACAAAAAACTAGTTCAAAGATAAGCCTAGATTCCACAGCAAAAGTTTTTGTCTTAGAAAAACCAAAATTAGTCTTTTGTAGCTGGACAAAGTGACATATGCCTATAACCTGTCAGGCTGACCCAGGAAGATCACAAGTTTGAGGGCACACCTGGGCAATTTAGCAGGATGATCCTGTCTGAAAAGTTAGGGGTGTATGGTTGTTTTAGAATGCATGAACCCATCCATGGCTAGAGCCATGAGCAACATACACCCCTAACTAGCTTCTTTATTAACATTTTGGTGATCACAACTGGACTAGATTGAGTCCTTTTGGTTTCAATCAAAGGTTCAACCTGTTATTCTTTTTACTCCAGATACAAAGCACTTTGATGATTTATAGAAACTTACCTTTTAGCTATCAACTTGTTTTTTTTAAAAAAAAATTAACAGCTGATAAGCTTGTAGTAGCAGATTCCTCCCCTAGAAAAGTAAACAACTTTTAGAACTAGCTCTCTTCTGAGACCAAGGCCCATCTTGAAGCTACAACCCCACTCCCTCCCATTAATGGCCCACCCAACCTCCCACCATTTGGGGGAAAGGGTTCTTCTAATGCATTACTTTGAGCCATCGTTTTAATGAAATGGGTCAAAGGAAGGTAAGGAAAAAAAAAACTAATGAGCAAAAATATCACATTCAAATAGAATTAATGTGCTCATTTACTTTATTTGGGAACCATCAAGAGTAGGGTATCAATTTAAAACAATCTCCAGAAAAACCAAGTTCAGCTTAACTGGACTAGTTTTGGCTCAATATATTAAGGAGAATGCAATAGAAAACTGGACTTTAGGTTAACTAAATGGATGTAAGTAAAATCTGTTCTTACCTACCAGCATAGCAATAAAACCTTTTCTCCTGGTTCTGACTGCTATTCCTAAGAGTCAGGTGTGCCTTACTCTTGTCTGCCTCCTTCCTTGCGATGGTCACTGAAACTTCACTCTCCTAGCTTTCATGTTGAATGCCGTGGCCTGCCCCTGGCTTATCTGTACTCCACATACCATAAGTGTCTACTCTCAGCTGCAGAGTGTCTGAGCTCGGAGCCATTCGCGCTATACTTGCTAGCAGTTCCTAGTAGCTGAACATCTCCTGGATCTTTAAAGGCATTGTCACGAATCCTGAGGTATCTGCAAACTCCCTCAATAGTTAACGTTCCACCTGCTATTGCAAACTCAGCCAGTATCATGGAACTTGTGTCCATGTTTCCCCACCCCCCACCTCCCACCCACTTCCCCCAACCCTCCCCAGACTTCCAAGTAACACACCCATGGGATGGAATATACAGTCCTATTGGTAACAAGTATCTATGCTACTGAGTACAAGGGCACCAAAGTTAAGAGTACCAAAGGGTAGACTCAAAAGAAATTGTACAAATAACAATGGTTGGAATAGTTTAGAATTTCTATACAATTAACACTTTCAGATGGTTGTGTGACCTTGTGCCATATTTAAAGGAAAACTGCAGCAAACAATCATACAAAAAAAAATTCTTCATATTTCTATGGCTTTAATCTCCAAAGAATTGGCTGACACGAAGACCCACCCAACCACAACCCAGTGAAACTGCAGTTTTCCTTTAATATAAACTTGTTAATTAAAATTTTTACTGATACTTGTAACTTGGGGTGGGGGGAGAGCTTCCCAAACAAAACTAATCTGGATTTATAGGGGAGCTTTAGCCAGTAGCTGGTTGCTATTCTCTGGCAGAGTTTTGAACTTGTATTGTGATAGAAGCATTCAACATTTATCAGGGGCAATGGGTAGGGAAAAGTACAAATCTCTGCCAGTCCCAAATCCATACAGTTGTCATTCCATTCAAGAGAATTAAATCGTTTATTGATTACACATGATAATGGATGATACACAGCTTCAATTCCATCTATCATTGTATCTGGTACCATAATTCAATTTAGTTATATAGGATGTGCCAACAATCATTTTTTATAACCAAGTAACTGACTGTTTGCTTGGGTGACCTTTTCAATATTGGGTCAAATTCAGAGGTCATAACATAACTATCAGTTCAACTATACCAAGGTTTCTGAAGACAATGGCTTCATTGCCCAAGCAATTATGAAGAAACTTTAAATGGAACCTGGCATCAATCACCCTGAAGGAATTCTAACTTCACACTGTTGGGGATGTTTACCAAGATGGCTTCAGAGGAGACTAACTTTACACAGCACATTTAAAAAAAGACACATTTATTCAGCGTCATGATCAGACTATTACATTTAGCAATCAACAGCATGGGTGCAAAAAAAAGGTCTACATTAAAACCCTTTGTTGGAATGCTTTACACTTTCCACAGAACAGAAACTAAAATAACCTGTTATACAATTAGTCACAAATACAGTCCTCGAGTTTTTTGCCCATACACATGAGTATTGTCTAAAACATGTCTTCTTTGTAGCAGCTAGGCCCTGCCACCACTGTGCTTGGCTGAGTTCACAAATCTGTTGTAACCTGTAGCTTCCCTGTCACTTCTCTGGCTCTCCTCTCCTGCTAAGCTTTGTTTCCTGTTGAACAATATGGAATAAAGTTGTTAATCTAAACATATTAAGACTCAAGGCTATAATCCAACAGCAAGTTGTTTCCCACAAATTTTGCTGATCTGAACATTAATATCCACAATTTTACTGCAATTATAATGTTAACTACGTTGAACTGCTCAGCTACATTAGGGTTACTGGGTTTATCAGCAATTATGAAAATTCAAATCAGCACAAAAAAGGTGCTTGCTTACCTGGAGTATTTAAAACCTTCTGCCACTGCCATAGCTACTGCTGCTGCTGGAACCACCATAGCCACCTGAAACAAAATCTCTTTTAGGCTTTTGAAGTACTGTAACATAAACAATTTAACACAATGCCAAATTCATATTCATAAGCCTGGCCTGCCTAAAATGACAAAAAGTTACCAAATGAAATTCACAATCTGACTGCAAATCATCAAGGTTTGAAGACCTTTAAATTGCAGTTTTTACCATCTACAAACACACCAATTCAACGGATTAATGTATTTTTTTCTTTTCGGATTTTTTGAGACAGGGTCTATGTAGTCCAGGGTGGCCTGAACTCAAAGTGATTCTCCTGGCTCAAGCTCCAAGTGCTGGGACTACAGGCGTTGGCTGCCACTGCCACCACGCCTGACAACTAAGATAATATCAACTCTACCTAGCCTTCTGGGATTACTCCATACTACACATATACTATACCTTGATTTCGTGGTTTGGTAAAGTATTGGCCTCCACCACCATAGGGCCCAGAGCTTCTGCCTCCAAAGTTTCCTCCCTTCATGGGTCCAAAATTTGAAGACTGATTGTTATAACTGCCAAATTCATTGTAGCTTCCACCACCTCCATAATTGCTTCCTAGAAATGGAAAGAAGCCCTTTATCTGTTAATTGGAGAAGATGACTGATTGGTTCCCAACTGTGCTTAGAGTTCAGAATGAAAGAGGTGACATTAGCTTTCCTTTCTCTCCAACTAGTGTTCCAAATTCTTTGCATTTTACTCTCTGGGTGTAAAGCATTCACATTGAGTAATTGCTTATTAAGAAAACTAACCTAACTCACCATGACACAATTTTGAGTTTTTCCTGGTAGTACTTACAAGAACTCTCCAGTCTCAAAGGTCAGTGCAAATACGTTGTGTTTATCAACTAAATGCCTAAGGTCCCAAAATGTAGGCACTACACCCTGCCATGATGCTACTAACCTAATTAAAATTCAAGATACCACTATCCACTTACCCATCTACTTATTTGGGAGTGAGGCGGCCCCAGCTTAAAGCCAGGAGGAGGTAGCACAGCAAGCTTATTTATAATGTACCATGCAGTGTACCACACAATGCTTTAGGAGCTTCAAATTCCAACAAAGTTACAAACTCTAACAGGCTAATCTAGCTATCACACCAAGTACTTGGATCACTGGATACCTACCACTACCACCGCCAAAGCCGCCTCCGCCTCCTCCGTTGTTATAGCTGTCATAGCTGCCACTCCCGCCATAGCCACTGCCCTGGTTTCCATAACCCTGTCCACCACTTCCATAGCCTCTGCTTCCTCCAGAGTAACCAGGGCCGCCTCCTCCATAACCACCTACAAGAATACAATTCTTCTCAATAAGACAAAAGTATTTTAACAATATATAATATGTTCAAGTGTAATGGCTGAAAGCCTATTCACAGCATGCGTATTATGGGCCAAGTTGAGTTCTCATGCACTAGATTTAGTTTCTACCAGCCTATTCTAAAGGTACAGGTTGCCAGAAAAATTTACTTACACATTCTCTTAAAAACTTACCATCATTACCAAATCCATTGTAGCCATCCCCACTGCCACCATATCCACCTCCGCCTCGGCTGCCACCAAAGCCACCTGGAAGAAAATAAAATTTTTTTTGGTCTTTTTTGAGACAGGGTTTGGCTATGCAGTTCAGACTGGCCTTGAGCTCACTTTGTAGCCCAGGCTGGTCTTCGAACTCTCAAGGATCCTCTTGCCTTAACCTCCTGAGTACTGGGATTATAGGCGCCCGGATTAAAGTTTTAAGTTTGATACACACTAATTGCACAGCAAAGACTAGCTTATTAGAAAACAAATAGAATTAAGCTTGCATTAAAAATTAAAGAAGCTGAGGTAAGATTTAACGTTTAAAAAAACAAAAAAGAAGACTGGCCGGGGCTTAGAGTGATGTACACACCTGCCCTGGCAAGGATGAGGTTGTGAGTTTGATCCCCAGTACCAAAAAACAGACAAATAAAATTCCAAAATTATTTTTAGTAAGTCTTACCTCGACCACTGAAGTTTCCTCCTCGACCAAAACTGTCATTGCCACCAAAACCACCTCCACGACCACCACCAAAATTTCCAGAACCACTTCGACCTTAAAAGTTAAGTTCAAGGGTTAAACCATACTTTTACAGTAGCTCAAATTTACCTCTTAAGGTTTAACGAAGTATTAAACATACCTCTTTGGCTCGATGAAGCACTAGCCATCTCCTGCTTTGACAGGGCTTTCCTCACTTCACAGTTGTGGCCGTTCACAGTATGGTATTTCTGAACTAAAAAAATTTAAAAGACAAACGAGACCTGAGAGTTTAGGCAACACGTGATTTCATAGCCCTTAAGAAATACTGACTTGCTACTTACTGACAATTTTATCCACAGAATCATGGTCATCAAAGGTTACAAAAGCAAAGCCCCTCTTCTTTCCACTGCCTCTGTCAGTCATGATTTCAATCACTTCTATTTTTCCGTATTGTTCAAAATAATCTCGTAGGTGATGTTCTTCAGTGTCTTCTTTAATGCCACCAACAAAGATCTTCTTCACTGTTAAATGGGCACCTGGTCTTTGAGAATCCTAACAATGAAAATGACGTTAAGTTAGTTACATAAGCAAAACCTGCCCTCAAACTTTAAGAATTTAAAGTTTAGATTGCTTTCAAATTTGATGTTAACAGCATGCCACAACGTGGAAAACGGGGAAAAATTACTCACTTCTCTTGAGACAGCTCTCTTTGGTTCCACAACTCTTCCATCCACTTTGTGTGGCCTCGCGTTCATAGCTGCATCCACCTCCTCTACAGTGGCGTAAGTGACAAACCCAAAGCCCCTGGAACGCTTGGTGTTTGGATCTCTCATTACCTGAGAACAGTCAATTCATTAAGGCACAGCCTGACCCCAGAAGTTGGTGTCATTCCTACTTTTGAGCATGGCCAAGAAACTTTATACCAGGCCTGTATACAAAGCCTTTCAGTTTCCCACATCTAGCTTTTAAACAGCAGATAACAAGTTTCTCTGCCGAAAAAGTATGTCATACAACTACAGCCAGGAAAGCAAAGAAAACCAGCTAAATACACGGCCTTCTATCCCTTCAAGAAAATCAGCTAATTGCACAGCCTTCTGTCCCTTCCAGTTCTTACCACACAATCTGTGAGTGTGCCCCATTGCTCAAAATGGCTTCTCAGACTTTCATCAGTTGTTTCAAAGCTCAGCCCTCCAATGAAGAGCTTCCGCAGCTGTTCCGGCTCCTTAGGAGACTAAAGTGAAAGAAAGAAGCATTTAATGGCGGTGTAAAGTGAAAAGCAACAATGTAATAAACATTCATTGTTCTTTCTAGCCGCAACAAGCCACGTGCTCCTCCAAGGGAGGTGGTGCGCGGAGCTGGGAGGCCGCAAGCGCATGCGTCCCTACCTCAGACGCAGACGCAACAAAAGGGCAGTGCGGGAGGGTGCTGCGTCGCCAGCAACACACCAATAGTTCTTCCAAGATACTCATTGTCCATGAAACAAAGTATAAAACAGACTATATGTGCCCATAAGTCTGGTCATGAGGCTATTCAGGCGCGACAATTAATGGTTGGAAGGCAGCGGCCTCATGGCGACGAGGACAAAATGGCGACCTGAACTTTGGGAGTAGGCCCTGGCTATGACCGAAGAAACTGCTGAAATAAACTGCATGCAATGCAACCAAGCTGCATCCTACCGAACTCGGGAATAGGTAAGGAGCAAAAGCTGGCAAAATCAATACGCTTACCTCTGACTTAGACATGACGGCAGTTGGAAGAGAGACTGACGATGCTTCCTCTGCGGTGTCCACCAGCAGAAAGGAACAAGCTATGGAACGTACTCCGCAGCCTACGGCTAGTCTCGCCTTTTATCCCGCCTCCGCGCTTACGGCATTGGTACACTCCACCCCTGTCTAGCTCTCATTGGACATTTGAAACAGTTTTCCACTATTATTGGTCTGTGATGTGCGTACGCCCTTAGACGTCATCCATTAGGGCGTTCTACGAAGGCCTCCGCCCCTCTGAGTCTATTGGTTCCCGAGAAATGTTAGCGATACCCAGTTGATTGGCTACCTTACCAGTCATTCATATTTGAATATACCCAGGGATTTAAACGCTTTTCTAATCCTCCACGCCCCAAAATTACATTCAACCCACTTTGCAAAGGGTGATTAGTACTATACGTCAGGAAAGTAGTTTGGGACGAAACTTTTTGCCTTGGCGGCCAATTGAGCGCATGTGTAGTAAAATGGCGAGTTCACGCAGGCGTACTAAGAAGTTCCGCCTGCCGCTAAAAACACGTGAAATGGCGGGCGAGAGGGCGGTACGCCTGCGTAGTGGCGCGAGTTGTGCTCTGTTTTGCGCAGGCGTCATGGGCGGAGAAAGGGTCCGGTTCCAGGATTGGTTGCGCAGGCGCAGGGAAGGATCCGTTTTGGCGGGCGGTTGGCGTTGCGCAGAAGGCGGTGGCAGCAGTGGCCTGTGGTGCGGTCTCACCACAGTGGAACAGGGCGGGCGTTAGTGTGAGTGATCACTCTCGATCCCGGGTAAGTGGCAGAGAGTCTTGCTTACTCATACGAGGTCTTGAACTGGCCCCAGTTAGGCCCGTTATTGTGTGAAATGAATGGATCGCGGGGTGGGGTGGGCAATAGTGAAGGGGCAGCGAAGGGTCGGACCAACCAATAGAAGAACAGGGGGCGGGATGTTTTATCCCTGCAGGTTCTTTGGAGCTGTGCTGCTGAAGAGTTTGACTGGCGAGTGTATAGGCCAATTGGGTCTGCCTCGAGCTGCCGACTGATCGGCCCTTGGGCCATCGGAATGTGGGAGGCGGGTTTTCTCCTCCTGAGCAGCGTCTCACTGAGCCAATGAGCACGAAGCGCGCGGTAGGTTGGCCTTCTCCGAGAGGCAGGGCTTTGATTCCAGTGGGGAGCGCGGGAGACGGGCGGTTAAATAAGTGGACCACATCCGGAGACAGTAGGTGGACAGGCTTTCTTAAAGAGGGAGATTTTAGACTTGAAATTGTTGGGGGAGAAGGGGAATGTTAGAACGAAAGGATCGATCGGCGTATGGAATGCGTCCGAAAAAATTTCCATCATTAGAATGCATATTTCAATGAACAAATAGGCCCACAGGAAAGGATTTGGAATGCCCTACGTTAAAGTGTGTACTCCTAGGGATACACTGGGATCGGGGCAAATTAGATCTCTTAATGTTTAAATCTTCGCAGGAATAATTGTCATTAAAAATAAAAAAAATTGGCTAGGCGTGGTGGAGCACGCTTGTAATCCCAGCACTCTGGAGGCTGAGGCAGGAGGATTGCTGCAAGTTCGAGGTCAGCCTGGGCTGCAAAGTGAGTTCAAGGCCAGCCTGAACTGTATAGTGAAATTCTGTCTCAAAAATAAAAATAAAGAAATTAAAAATTCAATCAGTTGTTTTTGTGTTTCCAGTCATCATGTACTTATCACTTTTTCTTTCATGATCTATTTCTCTAGTGCAAATACTTGGCCTGTTTCCCTGAGGATCTTTTCCTCCCATAAATATATCTCTCTTTGCACCATTAAAGATGTCCTCAGCCCTGTCTCTGGCTCCTTTGAAAATGTCTGACTTTAGATTTTAAAAAAAGCTATGTGTTTTTAGGTTTTTGGGACAGAAGATCCATCCATCATCTGGATCACCATCCTTCTGATTACATCTCCTTCAAAGTGTATTGTACGTGTAGACTAGACTATCTTCTGTTAGTAATGCCCTCCATGCTTATTCTAAAGTTACTTTAAAAATGTGTAGTTTTTGTGTTGTTTTGAGAGAAGGTCTCAGCATATAGTTCAGGCTGGCTTTGAATTCATTATATAGCCAGGCTGGCTTTGAACTCAGGATGAACCTCTTGCCTCAGCCTCCCAAGTACTGGGATTACAGGCATGCACCACAACACCCAGCTAAATTTTCATTATGTTTTGCTGTATAAAAGTTTCATTATTCTATTGTTCACTGATTCATTTAAGGCAACGGGAAATATTTAAGTACTAATAAAGTCAACTACATATAAACTGTAGTTACGATTAGAGGCTTCCACACTTGAAAAAGGTCCAGGCTATATTTTATAACTAATAGTTATAAACTTATGCTGATAATGCATTTGCTGAGCTTCTAAAAACTGATGTGATAATGGACTTAAGACTATCAGAGATTTGGTTAGGTTTGGAAGCTTCTCCCCCCAAAAAATATATGAAAGGGGAAAAATTATTTTTAGAGAGTAATTTGATTCTAAAGGTTGATCCCTGAAGCATACATATATTAGATAAGCACTGACTCATTAAGCTATATCCCCAGCCCTTTTATTTTGAGACAGATTTTCCCCAAATTGCTTGGGTGAGTTTTTGTGATTCTCCTGCCTTAGCCTCCTGAGTAGATAAGTTTATAGACATGTGCCGTGATAATGGTGAAAAATACAATCTGAAGTGACAAGTTGCGTTGGAAGTTGTGTTACACAATCCCAGCACTCACCACAAATTCAAGATCAGCCTGGAGGACATGACAAGACCCTGTCTCCAACAAATGAAACAAAACAAAAACAGAACAAAACAAAAAACCCACAAGACAATTAGAGTGGATTAGCTTCAGACTTTTCCCAATAGGAAAAGATGGTTAAAGTGTTTAGAAAATGGTCTTGGGTAAATGGATCACTGATGTTTATCTCCAAATATAGAATCAGTCGTCCCTTTGGATAAATGCAAAACTTCAGTAAGGTTTTTAATCATTTCTCGCAACATGCATTTGAGTATATTTTGTGTTTGGCATGCTAAAATAATGAGAAATATGGAGTTGTTGATAGAGCTTAATGGTGTAGCCCATGTTTAGCATGTAAGAGGCCCTGGATTCAATTCTTAGCACCAAGGAAAGGTACATGTTGTTTTGGTTTTGGTACTGGGCAACCTTGTGCTTGCCAGGCAGGTGCTTGTGCCGCTGAGCCAAATCTCCAGCCCTGGCACATGTTTTTGAAGAAGGTGAACTTAGCCCAGTTAGGGTTACTTAACCATTTAGTGAGACCCTACCTCAGTTTTTTCAAAAGGGTTGGGAATGTAGCTCAGAGTGAAGGCCCTAGATTAAAGCCCCAGTAGTGCCCCCCAAAAGGACTTTGCTCTAGATGCCTCTTATGTTTTTATGTGATTTAAACCCCTTTCTGTGATTCTTTTGGATTATTGTCTCTCAAATGCTTTTGACCTTGATTCTCCATAAGAAATAAAGACTACTGATCTTGTACACATTGAAACAATTTTACCAAATGTGCAAAGCACTCATATTTTTTTATCTACAGTATATTATTTCATTTTCTTAAGAACCAGGTTGATTTCTACTAACCTGATTCCATGGCTGTTTAGAGACCCACAGTTTTTTTTGTTTTATTTTGGCAGGGGGCTGGGGGGCCTGATCTGAAAAATAGGTAACCAAATCATGGCACTTTAAATTATTCTCTGAACGGATTCTCCCATCTCTGGCTCCAGCTACTTAAATTTATAAATATACTGGTGGCCCCTCACTTGGTATTTTTACTTTTTTTTTGTACTGGGGAGCAAATTTACAACCTCATGCTTGCTAGGCAGGTGCTTGTGCCTGTCAGCTAAATCCCTGGCTGGTGTTTTTATGAATGTGTTTTTATTTGAAAAGTTTTAGAACTTGAACTGAGCATGCTTAGTTTGCCTTTCTGTGCGATAAATTTGACTTTTTTGAGGTTTTTTGGTACCAGGAATTGAACTTAGAACCTTGCACTTGTCATGCAAGTGTTATGCTGCTGAGTTATATCCCCATGCCCAAGTTGCCTGTTTTATTATGAATTCTCTTCCAGTGTAATACTTAATAGGTGTGATAAACACTTTTCTCTGGTAGGGAAATTTTAGTGGTAACTTTTCATTGAAATTCTGAGAGTACTGTATTGAAAATCTTAACTAGATTTATTTACTTACTTTTTTGCTTTTGGAAAACCTGGTTTGACTGTTAACTTGTACCATTCTGTAATTACACAGAGATAGGTATTTATTATAAAAGTTAAGGCACTAGTGTTTAGTGCATAGAGGCCCACTATTAAACCAAACCTGAAAGGATTATTTACTAAAAGAGAAAATAAAACATCTTCACTGATATGTCTAGAAATGAGTAAATAGCTTCTATATGGGTGGTAGATTAACAGAGTGGTGGTAGGGAAAAAAGGGAGTGAATATCTGAAGTGCTTGGTTATTATATATCTAGAGAAGTTTTGGAGGGTCTCAGAGCTTTTATTTTGTAACAGGGACTTACTATATAGCCCAGGCAGTGCTTCAGCCTCCCGGATGCTGAGATTAACAGGCCTGTACCACCACACCGAGCACGTTCTCAGAGCTTTTGACCGTACATATAAAAAGAAAGATTTGGAATTCAGGATACAGAGGTTTCTGAAGGAAAATAGTGAGTTTTTATGTTGAGGATTGAACCCACCATGGCTTCCTATATGCTAAACACACTAACCCTAAGATATATTCTCAGCCCCTCTTGTTTTTATATGAAGTATTTCGTGGAACAGCAGGATTTCCATGTCTTATTGGAATCATCTGTTTAAATTCTCTGCCTGGTAGACCATTTATTTTTGTCCTTTTGCTTTTTTTTTTTTTTTTTTTTTGAGGCAGGGTTTCACCATGTGGTTCAGGTTGGCCTGGAACTTTTCCCGTAATTTGAGGCTGGCCTCTAATTCCTATCTCACCCTCTCAAGTGCTGGGACTACAGGTGTACATGCCCTAGGGTCTTTTTATTTTCATTCACTTGAAATTGGGTTATGGATATTAATATTTTAAAAATATGTTCATGGTACCCAGGTTTATTTTTTTAATCTTCTTAAGACATGGCCTCACTGTGCAGTTCAGGCTGAACTAGAACTCATTTTGTAGCCCGGGCTGACCTTAAACTCACAGCAACCCTTGCGCCTCAGCCTCCTAAGTGCTAGGATATTTTTTTTTTTTTTTAATATTGGTACCAGGAATTGAACTCAGGACTGCGTGCTTGCAAGGCAGGCACTTATGCCGCTGAGCTTAATCCCCAACCCCAAAGTGCTAGGATTACAGGGGTGCCCCACCACACCTGGCTCACTACCCAGGTTTAAATCAAGGACCTTCATACTAAGCTATATCCCCAGCCCTCTTTTGGTTTTTGACAAGGTCTAAATTGCCCAGGTTGGGCTCAAATTTGTGATCCTCCTGCCTCAGCCTCCCAGACTGCTGGGATTACATTTGTGTACATGTAGGGGTTGGATATTGAATTTTTTTATATTGATTTTTAAATTTTATTTTATTTGGTATTTTGCGATAGGTTCTTGGTCTGTAGTCCAGGCTGGTCTTGAACTTACTGTGTAGCCCAGGCTGGCTTCAAATGTATGGCAATCCTCCTGCTTCAGCCTCCTGGATGCTGGGGTTACAGGTGTGTGCCATTATGCCCAGCTGGCTATTGATTTTTAAAACAAATTACAGTGTATGATAGCACTTGACTCAGTGTGACTTTTTTTTTTTGGTGCTAGGAATCGAACTCAGGACCTTGTGCTTGCCAGACAGGCCCTTGTGCCACTGAGCTATATCCTTGGCCCATTAGTGTGACTATTTGTGAATGTAAACTCTGGGTATAAACCTGACATAAACTTTGATTTTTCTCTCTTGCTTATAGAGAATGATTTTAACTGATCTTTGTACTAATGGGAAAAAGTCCAGGTCATCTTGGAGAAAAGTTGGCTTATGTAGTGTCCCAGGCACAGATTTGTTGAATTTCTGTTTATGAGGAAAGTGAAACCCAAGGAAACCAAAACCTATGGCAGATATGCACAAAATGGCTGTTTCACCATGCCCTATTCTGCTTCTTTAATGCTGCTGGCATGCCCCGCTCAGGGCCCTTATATAAGGAGGTGAAAAGAAACGCTTGGGGCTCAGACTTTGGGGTGCCAAGCTCCTCTGGGCCCCATAATGTAATAAAGTTGGTTCCCTCTCTGAGTGCAGCTCGGTTCTTTTTGGTAACTGATCCGCCATAACATTTGGTTCCCTGGCTGGGACACTGACCATACTGTCCCATTGTGCCATCGCCCAAAGTCAGGGGAATGAGAAATGAATTTCTTGCCCGAGGGAATGAGATAATGCACCTCCTTCCCATTTGGCAAGACCTCCTTCATCAGGAGAAGGTAATCATTGGCCACACCAGCTTTAACCAGATTCAGCAGAGGGGTGGACCAGTCCTTAGGTGCAGCTTTGGGACAAGGTAAGGCCCTGGGGCCCATCTCAAGTCCATCCTATCCACAGACAGAAGGGGAATCTGACCACTACCCAGAGTCTCAAGAGACCTCGGTCAGGGGTCTTAACCTGTGGATGACTGTCTGTGTGTGTGAACATATTTGTGGCGCCCCAGCATAAACAATGGAGTCCATGTGGTCCCTAACTTGCATTTCTGTGGCAGCATTGTCAGGTATTACAGTTACTCATCCCCCAAAATAGGGACTGACTAGTCTTGGTTTATGTGGATACACCTTAGCTAAGATGTGCTTAAGTTCTTATGAGGGATACAGCTAGGCTGGCATCTTAGTGGTCCCCTTTGGGGACTCTCATCCTTTGTTGCACCACAATATAGGGGGAAAACACACCTTAAGGATAATGGGGTCTATGTAGGCTAAACCCACTGCCCTAAGATTGCCTGCTCAGAAACTTCAAAAAGGAATTTAATGGAAATTAATGATAAAGCAAAACCCAATAAATTAAGAACCCTTTGTGAGGTAGACTGGCCCTGACTTGAAGTTGGATGGCCTCCCAAAGGGACCTTGGATGTCCATATAGTGCAGACAGGCAGTCACACATAGATAGGGCTGTCCTGACCAGTTCCCATATATTGACTTCTGGCTAGAAATTGCCCAGACCCTCCTGGTTTGGGTCCAATTCTGTGTGATTGAAAAGGGATAAAACAAGGTCTTTGTCACACAAGCTTTTAGTCAAGCCCCAAAGATTCAGAGAAAACTGATTCACCAGGGTACATCAGGAGTCCATGACCTTGCCATATTTTCCCTTGCCTCTGAGCCTTCTTGACAGTCTTCCTGTATTGGACTTTCCACCCTCACCTGATTGGCTTGATGCGCCCGTAATTGAAGAACCTGACCAAGCTGATAACTGTCTTGCTTAATGGCTATGTTTGGCAAAGCTGCCAGCTCTCCAGATGCGTCTCCTTGAAGCTCGGGGACCTGCACGTGTGAGGTACGACGGAACTGGTCAGGTCATGCTTTATTACCAGCCCTTCAGCACCACTGAACTGGAAACACCACACCCCTACTTATTTAGAAAAGCCTCAGGCACTCATCAGCCTTAAGGAATCTAACTTCCAGTCTCACCAGCACACCTGAGATGACTGCCGCCAGCTGCTCCTCACCCTGTTGAATACCAGAGAAAGGTACAGCTTTCTGACAGAGGCAAGAAAATGGCTCCAGAGGTGGGCTCTGGTTGGAGTATTAGACCATGAGACTTGAGTGAGAGAGGCAGCCCCTGACATCAAGAGCCTCCTTCCTACCATACTGGGAGGCAGTCCTTAGGTATCTGGGGAAGGGCCAAGAAGCCTACCAGCATGTCATAGGTTGCTGCAGTGACTCAGAAATTGGAGCAATAGCCTGGAGACTTTTATGAGTGGCTCTGTGAGGCATTCTGTGTTTTTAAACCCAAGGCTCCCAAAAGCCAATGAATTACCAAAGTGAATATCCCAAAGCCCAACAAAAGAAACTTTGGGAATTTTCAGGCATAACTGGTTCTGTTGTATCTGGATACCTGGGTTTTCTGAGGCGGCCAAGCCAATGTACACTTCACTGGCTGGACCAGAGGAAAAACCTCTTGGGGAACCAATAAAAAATCAAAAGGCTGCTTGCCTATGCCCCAGCTTTAGGACTACCTGATATAAGTAGAGAACTAAACCTGTTCGTCTGTTTAAAAAAAAAAAAAAATACAGTTCTCAGTGTCTTGACCCAGATGGTTAGACTGTGGCAGAGGCCAGTGGCCTACTTATCTAAGCAGTTAGATGCTGTTTTGGGGTGGCCTCCCTGCCTTTGAGCTTTGGCAGTGATGGCCACCTTCATTAAAGAGGCCAACAATTTAACCTTGGGACACTAAGTCAAAGTTCCTCACTCAGTCATAACCCTGATGAATAACCAAGGACACAAATGGCTCTCCAGAGCCAGAATGACAGTATCAAGGGCTGCTCTGTGAAAATCCTCAAATCACTTTAGAGACCTACACCCGGCTACCTTACTGCTGACTGAGGACAGGTTGCCAGAGCATAACTGTTAAGTCATTGATGAGATATTTGCCAGTCAACAAGACCTCAGATATCTGAACCCAGACCAGACATAAATCAGTTGACAGTTGGCAGTAGTTTCATTCAGAATAGAGAACATTGACTGGGTACATAGTACCCCACTGACCAGGTCATTGAGGCTGGTCGCCTTCTAAAGGGTTGGTCAGCTCAGAGAGCTGAGCTCTTGACTCTCAGGTGGGGAAAAAGATGATCAACATGTACACTGATTCCAAATATGCCTTTGCTATGGTCTACATCCATGAGGTTGTATAAGGAGAGAGGACTGGTGACTGCTGGAGGAAAGAAAAACAGATGAGATACTCCAACTCCTGGAAGTAGCCATCATACACTGTTGTGGACACCAAGAAGGAAAAAACTATTACTCAAAGAAGTTGGCAGACTGGTCAACTTGAGATGTGGCCTGGGGAGACAAGCCAGTCCCAACCCCAAAACCTCCTAAAATATGATGGCTCCCACACACCCTTAGGAACAGGGTATTCCCAAGAGGAAGGCCATTAACCCTAGAGGGAAAAAGCCTGTAAAACCCTGGCAGGATGGTGGTTCCTGCCTAAGAGACCCTTGGTGCCCCAGAGGTTGGCTTTCTCTCTTCCAACAGTGTCGTGAACTAACCCCCCTGGGAAAGACAGCCTTGGAGACATTACTGGGCCAATGTTTCTGCATCCCCTAGCTCTTGTCCCTCTGTGCCACCATAAGTAATTGATGCTAAACCTGTTCCCTAAACAGTCCACTTTGGGAATCCAACACACCAGAACTTCCTCTTGAAGGCTTAGAGACAGACTTCACAGAGGTAAAGCCATGCTGCAGCCATAAATAACTGCTGGTGCTTGTTCTGTACATAGTCTTGCTGGGGTGGAGGCCATACCCACGTGGAGGGACATTGCCTGAGAAGTGGCCAAGGTTTTGCTGTGGGAAATCATTCCCTAGTATGGACTGCCCCTCACTATTGGGGGAAACAGTAGACTGGCCTTTGAGGCAGAAGTAATAGGCTTTTGTGAATCCAAAGATAAGATGAAATCTCCACATAGCCTATAGACCTCAGAGTTGAAGAGTAGAGTGCATGAATAACATCCTAAAAACTATTCTGGTAAAGTTCTGTTAAAAGACCCACTTGCCTTGACCCTCTTGTGGCCCAAAGCACACTGGGGTCATTTGGCTACTCCTCCTAGGAGATTTGTTTGTGATGCATCTCCCCATCATTAGAGCCCTTAAAGGAGACAGCAGATAGCTAGGAGAATCAAATCTGACCATTGAGTTGCAAGTCCTGGTGAAAGTGTTCTTCCATATCACAAGGTTGACCCTGAGGGAATCCCAGTCCTCTCAGATAACCCTTCCCACTCATTCCTGCCAGGAGATTCAGTCTGGGTCAAAGATTGGAAAAAACCCCTTTGACCTGTGTAGACATTAGTGCCTGTCACCTCAATTGCTATTAAGATTGCAGGTATCATCTTCTGTATCTTCTACTCATTGGTGAAGAAAGGCTCAATCCTAGGACACCTTGGCCACCTGGAGCACACATCTTGATCCACATAATCCCCTGCCAAAGATACAACCCCTCTGAGATGGCCAACTCTCTGGATTCCAGCCTCTCATTGAACTGATCCCTACCTCTTCACCCTGCATTAACTGGAACTACTTCAATTTAAAGGCCCTATCCCCTCAGGCCATATCTTGAGACCCTGGTTGCTAACTGTCCTTGGACCCTGAATTTGTTGGGACACAATAGCCTCTTGATGTAACTCCCCTGTGCCCCACAACCTTTGATCAATGGTGGACAGGGGTTACTGGATTCAGCTCCTACAGCTGCATACTGGCTTCTTGTTACCAGATGGCCACCGTATGCCAATATACTGGTAACTAGTACCAGTATATTGGTGTAGCCCCAAGGGTACACTGCTGACCTAGCCAAATCACAGACCAAGGGTCACTTTGCTATCATTGACATGGAAAGACCATGTGTTGGACCTTCCTGACTCCTGTAAGCATGTCTGATGGTGGAGAAGCCCAGGACAGGGCATTCCACAAACAGGTAAAGGCACAAAAATAGCTGATAAACTTGGATCAAGAGTAAAACCAGCCATACTGGGATGTAGATCTATCTGGCCTCTACCTGCTGACTCAGTTCACTGACCTCACCTCTCAGACCTATCAGTTCCTGAACACCACCTTTATTCTCCTCCACAGTACAGAGGGTATTGAGTCTCAATTCTGCTGGTTGTGCCTGCCACTTCATAAAAGAGCCTATGTAGAAGCCAATTGGTGCTTCCTAGAGCATCTTCTGAACAAAACATGCACAGTGATCAGGCCCATGGTACTTGGCATTCTTGAGTCTTCAGGGACTGAGGTGTCTCAGGACTTGAGGTGTCTTCAGAGCCTTCAGTCTGGGTCAAACAATGAGTTACTAGGATCTATACCCTGTTCAGTCTATGCCTACAACCAGAGTTTGCCCAGTAATGAGACCCTAGGGGAGCACAGCATCCCCTAGTGTGTGTTACTTGTGTGGCGATATACTGCTTTTGCTGCTTACAGATAAGCTGGCACATGTGTCCAGGTTTTCCTCAGTTCTCAGATCTCAATTTACACAGACCATAAGATGGAAATAGCCCTATATTCTGGCAGCAACTCACGAAAAGAAAAGTGCTTCTGACCTTGGTTCTAATTGGCTCAGGAATAGCTTCTGGAATAGGGACGGGATTGAGAAGAGCCAGGACAACAGTAGGGTTATATTATAAGGCTGTCTCTGGAACTAAATAATGATATGGAGCAAGTGGTTGACCAATCTGGCTGCAGCATCATATTAATTTGCTGGCAGCTGAGACTACAAAATGGGCATGCCTTAGACCTTCTTACTGTAGAAAAAGGTGGTACTTTGATGTTTGGGGAGAGGATTTTTTTTTTTTTTTTGGTCTGTTTGAGGCAGGGTCTCTCTATGCAGTTCAGGTTGGCCTTGAGCTCACTTTGTAGCCCAGGCTGGCCTCAAACTTGCAACGATCCTCCTGCCTCAGCCTCCTGAGTGCTAGGCCTCAGCCTACCAGCCTCTCCAGCCTCGTGAGCCACCACGCCTGGCTGGAGAAAAGAATGTTGTTAGGTCAATGAGTTGAGAGTAGCCACAGGAAGGCCAGAGAACAGAGGGACAGGATCCAGGGGAAAAAGAGAACAATTAAAAGAGGGTTGGGATTGGAGCCCAGGCCAATGGACATGGCTTTTGACCCTGATGAGAACCCAGTTGACTCTTGTTGCCTGTGACAATGGAACCCTGCCTTCTGGGCATCCTAATGACATTCATAGAGAGTATAGTCACCAGAAGAGTTGATTCCTGAGTCCTGGCTCCACAGGTACAGGAAGATGATGATGCCCTATTAGGTAATACAGGGCATCAAAGGGGGAAAATGATGAGGAAAATAAAACTCAAGGAAACTGAAACTTCAGGCCAAACTGGCAGATATGCACAAAATGGCTATTTAACCATGCTCTGTTCTAATTCTGTAATGCTGCTGGCACATCCCGCTCAGGATTGCTATATAAGAAGATGAAAGCCAGGCAAGGTGACCCACACCTGTAGTCCCAGCACTCAGGAGGCTGAGGCAGGAGAATTGCTGTGAGTTCAAGGCCAGCCTGAACTGCATAGTGAAACCATGTCTCAAAAAGACCAAAAAAAAAAAAAAATTGGAAAGAAATGTTTGGGGCTCAGACTTTGGGGTTCTAAGCTCCTTTCAGCCCGCTGGCATTATAAAGCTGGTTCCCTCCACTCCTCTGAGTGCAACTTGGTTCTTTTTGCTACCTGATCTGCTTTAACACTGTAAGCCACTTGAAGCCACATACTCATTTCTGATGACAACTTTACACTTGTGCTGGCAGAACACCCACAGTGACAACTGCTGCCTATGTTTAGTCTGTCCAAGAGCTCAACCAGCTAATGTGTTTGTGGAAAAACCTACAATGTTCCTGGGAGCAGCTATGTAAACATTAGACCTTTCTGAGTGTGTCTTCTCAGGTCTGCTAGTTTATTTTTGGTCAAATTATGTCCTGCAGATGCCTCAATTTACCTTTTGACATGAGGGATTAAAAGTTTTAGGCACAATTCTTTTTGGTGATACTGTGTATTTCCAGTTTATGATTGTGTTGGAGGGTGGTAGGAATTGGAACTCAAGGCCTCAAGCCGATGAGACACAGTTTTAACTACTGAGGTACCCCGTTGCTCCCAGTGTTTCATGTGTGTGGTTCCCTGTCCCCCCACTTTTTTTTTTATTAGTACTGAGGAATGACCTCAAGACTTTTAACACAGAGCTATGTGTATCTCAGCTCTTTTATTTTTTACTTTTGCAGCACTGGGGATTGAATCCAGGGCCTCCACACTGAGCTACTTCCCCAATCCTGTTCTCATTTTAACACAGAGTATCACTGAGTACTGAGTTGCCCATCTTGTGATTGAATTTCTAACAGTCCATCACAGATTTGCTAGTTTATTTATTTTTGAGAAAGCATCTCCCTGAACAGTTGAGACTGTCTTAGGCACACTGTGTAGCCCAGGCTGGCCTTTAATTCATGGGATTCTCTTACCTAAGCCTCCCAAGTGCTAGGATTACAGGTGTGCCCCACCACACCTGACTGATTTGCTAGTTTAAAACAACAGGAATGAGGCCAGGCATGGTGGTATATGCTTGTGATCCAAGCACGTGGGAGGCTGAGCAGAAGGATCACCACAAGTTTGAGGCCAGTGTGGGCTACAAAATGAGTTCCAGGCCAGCCTGAACTACAAAGTTTTAAAAAACAAAACAGGAGCTGGGTGTGGTGGTGCATGCTTGTAATCCCAACGCTTGGGTGGGTGAGGCAGGAAGATTGCTTGGAGTTTGAGCCAGCATGGGTAAAGTGTTAAGGCCAGCCTGAACTACATAGTGAGACTCTGTCTCAAAAAAGACAAAAAACAAAACACCCCCCCCCCACCCC
>PVLA01009179.1:0-78712 GCA_004027455.1 Hydrochoerus hydrochaeris
TAATTTATAAATTACTGATTTCTTAGTGGGGCTTTTTCTCATTCTCCTTTTTGTTTCTTTCTTTTAGAATTCTGTATTGTTGCTACCCTTTTTTCTGTTTTGTTTTTTTTTTCTCTTCTCTTTAAATAAAATTTTAAAAATGTATAATTGCTATTGTAAAAAAAGAGGAAATAGGAAGCACTAGAAAAGATATGTTTATATGTTATAGTGCATGTATGTTTAGGTGTGTGGGATTGATGACCATATTTCTAGGTTCTTGTTGGATTGGTGAACAGATCTGTTTGCATTATCACTGTTTTAATGTCCACTTTGTGTGCTTTAATTCTGTAACCTGAATAACTATTTCTAAAAGAACAATATGTAATTTAATCAAGTAGTGATTTTTTACTGTTTATCTTCTTTTCTTGAAATTCTGTAATATTTCTACTTTTTTCCTGTTTTTTTTTTCCTCTTTAAATAAATAAAGACAAAAAAGACATTATGGAGACTGCCCTTGAAGATAAACTGAAGACTAAATGAAAAATCAATCAAATAGTAGATTGGGTTAGAAAGAAATACTAAGACAGGCCAAAGAAAATTCCTGGGCATTCTAGGCATTTTTTAAATGACTTAAATGTAATGACTTAAATAAATATTGAAAGAAACAATTCCAGGACTGCAATTTTAGTCCTTAAGACAACACTTTCGGGGGGAAAATCTTTCACTTCTTGTATTTCTACAGTACTTATCTCATTACATACAAATGTTAGTACGGATGCTTCTCTTTATATTATTTATGTCTATCTTAGAACCTGATGTTGGAACAGACAGAAGAAACAAACAAGCTATGTGACAAATAGATATCACTCTATTTTCCTCTTATGCTTTATTAATAAAGTTTTATTTGGAGATGAATGAGAGACTACATTTTCTAGTTTGCTTTGTAATTTGGTATGGCCATGTGATTAAATTTAATCCAGTGAAATAAGAATAGAATAATGCTTGCCATTTCTAGCTTCAGTCTGGGATGAATGTCTCAAGTTCTTCTTTCCCTTTTTCCTATAGGCTGATGTATAGTCATGGCAGTGGGGCAGCTTCAACCATTTCAGAAAGGAAGGTGTGTTGTAATAGCAAAGGAACAATACAAAGGAGACCTTATAAACAGAGCTGTCTCTCAGTCTCGAATGATCAAGTCAAACTAAAATATAGAAAAAAGAAAAGAACTACCGTCTTATTTTAGAAATAGTCTTATTTCTGTCTTTTGTTATGGCAGCTTGATATTTACCATAAGACAAAACAAATTAAAAAAAATAAAGTGGTTGATTATCTAACGTACTAGAAACTGGAAAGTTTAGAGGTTTGTTGGGTTTCATGACTGGTTTGATTAAGGAATCATTGCTAGATCTATGTCTTTTCTTTATTAGCCTCATGCTGTGGCTGGCTTTCCTATACAGGTTCACACATAAACAAATCACTGAGGTCAAGAACACTATGTACCTTAGGCCTGAGCTTCCTGTCATAGTGTTGAGCCAGGAGTATATGCATTAGTTATTACTAACAAGGTGAAAAATCAAGGAAGTTAAGAAAAAGGAAACAGATGTCAAGAGATAAAACACCCTAATGGTTCTTAAATTTCCCACTACATGGGGATTTTTTTTTTAAAGGAAAAGAAAATGTTCTCATATCTATCTTTTATCCCTCACTGCAGGTCCTCTGAAAAACCTATGCCCTTTAGACTATGAGCTCTTTGTTGTCACTCCCCTATTAGGATGTGTGCCAGGTATGTAAAGGCCATAAAATATTTGTCTAATTAAATTCATTTAAATCAAGTTTAAAAAGAATAACAAAAAAGAAACATCACACTTAGGCAAAATTTCAAGTGTAAAAATTTTGACTTGAATTTAAATTTAGAATATTGGAAGGAATAGAGTGAACTAAATGTCTGAAAGAATTATTTTGGATGGAATAATTTAGTATCTTCCCTTTAACATATATTTTAAAGTATTTAGGTTTCCTTTCATGACAAAAGTGTCACTGTACTAAGGTACACAGTGTAACACTTTTGTTACACTGTACTAAGGTAAACAGAGGGTGGGATAGGGGTGAGATGACAGCTTATAATAATAGGCAGTATAGGATATAAAAAGACAGAATTGTCACTAATTATGAATTAACATGATGTTATCCATGCTGAGAAAAAAGTAGGCTCTTTTATAGAAAAAGTGCAGAGGAATAATTTGGGATCAAGTTAGCAAGGCAGGAAAAGTTCATGAAGGAAAGGAAAGAGCAACCACAGAAAACAGGCCAGTGAGGGCATAGAATTGGGTCCATAGAGATGTTGTGTTTAATCTAGTTTGTTTTTGTTTATTAATCCAAGTCCTTTGGGCTTGCCAAAGAGTCCCCATTCCTTTCCTTTGTCACTCACATTGGGTGCAGTCAAACATTTACATAACGAGCTTGATTCCTGAAGAACACAGAGCTTATCTCCTAAAAACTATAAGTAGTCAATGAAACTATGGGATGGAGAATATACAGAATATACATTCTCCCTCTGGTAAGTAGCTGAGAAGAAAACCCAGGATTGCCACACTGAGGAGCAATCTGAAATTTATTTAGAGTCACAGTCCATCAATAATGTATATTATGTACCATAGTCCCATTTAAAATGTTCATAATTCTTTTATACTTATGTTTGAGTTTTTATGTTTCAATTGCTGTTTAGAAAATTGCTCATTTCTCATACAAGAAGTGAGTCTTTGTTTTCTTCCTTTGTTAGTCTTTATTCCATTTATTAAAGATATGGTTGAGATCCAGCTGACAGGTGTAGATGGAACTATGATATTCAGGGTTGGGGAGCAGACCAGAAAGGCAGTACCCAAAGAATGCTGTCTTCCAGGAGCTTATTCCTTTCAAATTACAACTCTTATGTTTTTCCCAGAAACCATCAGTTCAGAGACTCCACAAAAGGACTGACCATGTGGCTAAACTCTTGTGGCCTACAGTCAAGGGAAATAATTTGTCTTTTCTCCCCCTTTTTAAATAGCCTGAATTAACAATGGAGTAATGGTCGTGAAGAACTATATTATAACTATTCTTGGGTTTAAACATACTACTTAGGAGAGAAAGCATAATAAAGCACATCCAAAGTCTTGAGTTTAGGTCTGAATACCAGCCCCTTGTGCAGTTGTAAACAAAGACTCATGATTCCAGAAAAGTGTGTGCAACCATACATAAGTGTCAGTTTAAGCCCAGATGCACATTTTTTGTGGATGTGATTCTGGTCAGTGGTTTACATAATTGCTTCAGTTACTGCTATCAAAATGGCCCCCAAAAAGCTAGAAAAGATGGTAAGGAAACAAAGGAAGGTTAAAAAAAAAACAATCACAATGGAAAAGGAGAAGGAAATTGTGAAGAAATGTGAGAGTGGTGTTTGTGTGACTGATCTTACTAATATGTACAGCATGTTGAAATCCACCATCTCATCAATCTTACTGAGAAAAGATTTGTATAAGGAAGGTAGAGTTGCTAAGGTGTTATTCAAATTAGTAACTCATGATCAACAGTATTAGATGACGAAGAAAAGCTGTTATTAGGTGGATAAACAAAAGGTAGATGACAGGTTATAGCCTATCTGAGTCTATAATTGGTAAAAAAAAAAAAGCTAGGGCTAGAAATGTAGGTCTCATAAAGGATAATCCAACCACAAATGATAATGGTAAAATATTTCATTCCAGTAAGAGGTGTTTTCACAATTTTAAAGTGAGAACTAGGGTTCACAGCATAACTAGGCATGGTAAAGCAGCCAGTGATGATAAACAGGCTGCTGAAAATTACAAATACCACTGTCAAAATGATGACACAGAGAAATGGCTTTTGCTCTCATCAAGTTTTCAACTGTGATGAAATTGTCCTTTTCTGGAAGAAAATGTCCAGAAGAACATACACTACCCAGGCAGAGAAGAAAATGCCAGGCTACAAGCCTAAGAAGGATAGGGTAATCTTACTGATATTTGCCATGGGAGTGGTGACTTAGAGATAAAGCCTCTCTTGGTTTATCACTCTGAGGCCCTTAGAATATTCAGAAAACACAAAGTCATGATAGGTCAGGTGTTATGTAGAGATCTAACACAAAAGCCCGGGTAACAAGAGTGATTTCTCTTGAGCAGATCAGGAAGGTTTTTGTCCTACTGTTAAGAAATAGCTAGAGGACAAAAGTTTACCACTCAAGTCTCTCCTCATCATGGATGATGCTCCTGTTCACCTATGAGATTTAAAGAATTGGTTGAAGATTTCCAATGTCTCTCAATCAAGCTCTTTCCACCTAATACAACTCTACTGTGGCCTTTGACCCAGCAGGTTATACTAACTTTAAGAAGCTATACACCGAGGAATTGTTCATAAAGTGCTTCCAGATGGTCTCAGACACAGATTTAAACTTTACAGTGTTCGGAAAGGAACATTACAGTATCCTTTCCTGGGTGGGGTAAATTGAGAAATCTTGGTCCAATTTCTATGGACACTGAGATCTGCCTGGAAGAAAGCGTGGCCTAAAATTATACAGGAGAAACACTTCGAAGGCTGTGTAGAGGAACTTAAGCCTTCAACTGACCCTGTGGTTGATGACACTGTCAGTACAGCAGAGTCCAAGGGCTTGCAGGTAGATAGTGGCGATGTTGAGGAACCGGGGAGGAATGCTCAGAGGCCTATCTACAGAGGAACTTTGGCAACTTCTGGCTGAGCAGCAGAGGATAGCAGCTGAGGAGCTTTCTGAAGAGGAAGGGGAGTATCAACGATCAGTGCATCAAAGTTCTTCTTCTGAAATAAAATCCTGAAAAAAATGGACAGAGCTATAAACATTTGTAAAGACCCACCCAGACCGAGAAAAAGCCAATCACTGCATTCACTTGCTTAATAACCATGTCATGTCACACTACGGAACAGTGTTAAACAAGACAGAAACAGATTACCTTAGACCAGTTTCTAGTTCTGAAAAGGCTGAGACTTAGTGAGCCAGAAGCAGGTCCTAGTGGGCTACAGACTCTCCTTGGGAGAGACAGGACACAGAAAGCCAGATTCCTGATTTCACCCTCCCTTCCCAGAAGCCAAAGATGGCAACTTGAATAATGAGCACAGTATGCAATTGTTGTTTCTGGTAAATGAGGCACATTTTATAACTTTTTGGTGAATATACTAAGAAAAATTGTTGATATGTCTGGTAAATTAGGCACATAATACAGCCCTTTTATATTATAAAATGTTAGTTAATGTGTGTTTTGGAAGGTTCACAACATATTATGGGTCAAAATAGTCTTAATTTACAATCAATTTGAGTTACAACCAGCCCTCATGAACAAATTGAGTTTGTAAGTCAAGGATCCACTATACCTTTATCCCTTCCTTACTTTTTCAAGCATTTTGTGAAATGCTCTAATAAAGGGAAATTCCACTCTGAGGGATTTAACAGATTTTATCAGATGTTTTCTAAATGAGCATCAGCAAGAACCTTGTCTTGCAAAGATAGTTAAAGAAGCAAAAAACTTTAGTCTGTAGGAGAAGGGAAAGATTTGTTTAATGTGTAGAATGCCCTTATGTGACAGTAGTTCGGGTAGTAGTGAAGTATTTGATTTAGTGAAGTTTCACCAGAGTTGGAGGAGTTTCTGTCTCTTTTCTGACTTATCTCTTGCTACTGTTAATCAAATACCTAAGGGTGATGCAGTCTGTTAAGATCACCCTCCAGGAAAGAGGAGGGTACAGCAGGGAAGAAAAAGAAGTTTGCACAAATATAAAATAACCATTAGCAAAGCCAACTAGATAGTGACAGATGCCACTGTTTTTCAAATCTCCTCTCTCTAATCTATGATGGTAGATGTTTACTTACTATACAAAATGGAATATATCTGCTATTGTCAGTGTGTTTAGACCAGGGCCAACCAAATGCAGCCCATGGCTGCTTGCTTTAGTAAAAACAAATTATTGAAATCTAGTCACACTTGTTTAGGTGACAAAGATAAGTTGGTTAATTTCATGAATAAGCATATTGCCTGAAAAATCTAAAATATTTACTTTCTAATCTTTGACAGAAAAAGTCTGCCAATTTTTTTTAGACAGACCTTTCTTTTTGCTCCATTCTAAATTTCCAGAATGTTTTCAAAGTGACTTAAAATTTAAATTTTTAGAATTGTATTTTCTTTCTGCAGAAATATGTTAGAAAAAGCAAATTATAATTAATAGCTAGGCTAGCTGGGGATTTAGCTCAGCAGCATATGCGCCTGCCTGGCAAGTTGAGGTTGTGAGTTCTATCCCAGTACAAAAAAAAAAAAAAGCTAGGCTAGCACATGCAGCTAAAGAGGGAAAAATCAAATGTTTTGAAAATATATTTTTTTGGCACTGGGGATCAAACCCATGACCTTGCGCTTGCCAGGCAGGTTCTTATGCCACTGAACTAAATCCCCAGCCCCAGAAAATGTCTTTTTACAAATATGTGGATGTTTCCCAACATGTGGAACACCAATTGATTGATTATATTTAGCCTGGGAGATTTTACAAACAATAGAGATGAAAATTAAGCATTACATGTAAAAATAATTTTATATATCATTTCTAAAAAAAAAAACCCTCTAGTTTAAAATATCAGCTTTTTTCTTTTTAAATGAAACCAAGAAGTATAAACAAGTCTCTAACAATGTCAAGAAATTTTAGAGAATTTAGAGAACATGGTAGTCTTTTTTATTTGGTTATGCATCATCTTTGTATTTTCATTGAATGATAAAATATATCATCATGATATTTTTAAAAAGGCCCTGAAACTTGGAGTAAATAATGTATTTTTCAGTTATATAGAAGAGTTTCTGTCAAGTGGTAAGGAATGTTCCATTCTAGTGTTTAAATTGACATGAAATATGTCCTGGCCTCTCAGTGTGAGATCTCTTATTGTCATAATGGCATTTGGTTAGAAATACTGTAGCAACAGTCAAATACATTACCTTGAAAGGATCTAGGGCTTTGGAACCAGACCAGGGTTTGACTGCAGGCTCAACTACTTTGTAGTTTGTCTGAGCCATCATTGTATTGAATTACAAAATAAATATGAAAGCAATTTCTAACAATTAAAATAGAGCTAAACATTCCATACACAAATTCACTTCCCCAGGATAATCTTTAGAAAAAAAATTAGAAATTTTATATTCCCAGGTAATGTTCACATTCACATGTTTACTGGGTAAAGTATCACAAATAGTGTGGGCTGCTAAAAACTGACAGAACCAGCAAAATGTAGTGGCATACACCTCTAATCACAGCACTCTGGGAGGCTGAGGCAAGAGGGTTATAAGTTCAAGCCCAATCAGGGCAAGTTAGCCAGACCCTGTCTCAAAATAAAAAATGTACTAGCAGTGGATCAGTTCTGGGTTCAATCCCCAGCACTGCAGAAAGAAGGGGGAAAAAGGTGACAAAATTGGTCACTGTTGTCTTAAGTTCTGTAAAAGTAAAGTGTAGTAATATTTATGAGAACACAGTATCAGATGTACTTCATGTTAGAAAAATGAGCTTGGGTTCTAGATTCTTGTAATGATACCATACACTGTCTGTCTGAGAGATACAGCTTGCCTGACTTTGCCCTTTTTCAGTCTTATGTTGTAAGTACACTGGAAATTGCTATTTGGATAGATGTTTTATATGTTCTGATTTTTAAATTTTGTATGGCTATCAATCCACAGAACTAGAGATAGCGAACCAAATTTCTGCAAAGAAATTATATAACAAGGAATATTGTTGAAAATCTTTGGTTTTATTGTAACATTTGGATAAGTGTTAACGAGAATGTCTTCAAACAATAAAGGACAGTTTAAATCAAATATCTGTTTATGAGCTAACTCTAAGTAAGGTACTACGCAGATTCTGTGGGAAAGTTAGAAACCAGGTTGTACTTTGCAATCTTGGTAGGGAAAGGAAAATCTTCGAAATGTGAATAATGATTTTCTGTTTTGCATTTTCATCATGCCATTCTTTCTACACTCCTAAGGAACCACCAGGGATCCTTCTTTGGGTCATCCACTCATTGCTGAATTTCTGAACATGTGAGCACGCCACCTGGTGGTAGAAAGGTGTTTGTTTGACATTTGTAAAGCAACTTTTACTGACTCAGTGAGAAAAAGTATCCCTGAGGCTTCACCTGATTTGTTGCAATACTTTTATTGCATTAGCAATTAAAGTCAGGTTTTATTTGTTATCATGTAAATTTTATTTTTACCTTATTAGTATAATTAGCAGAATATAAGTAAGAATTAAAGGCCTAGACCTTGAAGGACTGCTTTCTCAAAGATTTTTAAGGACCTAAACAGAATTTGAAATACAGTATTTGCGATGTAGTCCATGATTCAGAGAACATGCTGACAAGAGACCTTGAAAATACAAAATTTTCATTTATTTCTACTCTAGTGTATGATATTTAATAATATAAAAACAAGTACTGGAGAATTTAAATTTTAAACTTATTTAGAGAATCTATAATCTACAAGAAATCATCTCACTTTTTGATTATTATGTTAAAAGTTTTTAAGAAGAAAAGTCAATTTCATTTTTAAGGATAAGAGACATGATAGCTTTGTATAGCAGAAGATAGAGATTAACACTTCAATGATGAATTGCTTAGCATTTTTAATAACATGATCCTTTTCATAAAAGAATCTCTACTGTACCTTCATCAGGAGACTTGGCAGACAAAATACCTGATACCCAGTTAAATTTGTATTACACATAAATGATGAATACATTTTAGTATAATTATGCTCCATGCAATATCTGAAACATGTTACTTTTAAAAAGTTCTTTATCTAAATTTTAAATTTAACTGGGAGTGTTGTATTTTTATTTACTAAGTCTGGCAATTTCATTAGTAGATCCTATTCTTTCAATAGTTTTCTTCTTTCTTTCTTTCTTTCTTTCTTTCTTTCTTTCTTTCTTTCTTTCTCTCTTTCATCTTTTTTTTTTTTTTTCTGGAAATCAAGCTCAGGACTCTGTCCTTTCCAGGCAGACACTGTGCCGCTGAGCTAGCTATATCCTTAGCTCTTAACTGGTTTTCAAGTAGTACTTAAGACTTCAACTATCGACACTCCTGGTTGATTCATTAATTCACTTACTAATTCATTTAACAGGTATTTCAATACTTTCATACTGTTGTTAACACTGCAAATTGTTTTACAAAAAAAACTCTGCCTCATAAATTATGTTCTCAGTCTTGGCTGTCCATTGTAATGAACTGGGCATTTTTTTAAAAATAGTAAAGGGCATCCCAGATACAAACTTTAAAGGTTCTAAATTATATATTCTGGAGTTTGACCTAGTCAAAACATTCATAATTTCTCTGGGTAATTCTAATGTTCTGTAGATGAAGGCAAATAGTTTTTGTACAGCTATCATTGTAATTCCTTTACTTGCCACCAGCTATGCCTTTAAATGGTTGATTTTCTCAGCAGATCAAAATTTTGCATATGAATTTTAGCTAACTGAAATGTTTGTGAAGCAAAATAATTCTTTATTAAGCTAATATTTTACACATGAGATGATCAAAATACAGGGTGAATATTTTAAAAAATTCAAAATTAGTAAAAAATACACATTGACATTAATCCCCCTCAAAATACTTCTCCTCACTTAGATCACACTTAGCCCACCATTCTTGCCACATTCTGAAGCAGCTCGGAAAGACCTATTTCTTATCTTTACAATGTGGAATCAAAAATAACATAAATGGTGTTGCTCTGTGCCATCCAACAGAAAGGCACGTAAAAACAGGACAGTGTGTCTTCACACATGATGACATGATGCAACTTCTGGCTTTTTCCCCACAGCCAAATGATCATGAAAAATAAATGTTTGTAATGGATTCAGAACATTGAGGGAGTCACGACACTGTAACTTATAAAAGCCATTTATAAAAAAGGACTTCCAGAACTGCTTCAGAAAGTGTTAGGAACAATGTGGCAAATAAGGTATTTTAATATACCTCGTATTTTAAAATTAAACTATTTTGCCTCAGCTTTAGAATGACGAATACTTAAATAGACTGATTCATTCATTCACTGAAAAGAGTCTATTTCTGTATAAACACTGGACACTCTGCCAGAAATTGAGGATGGACTCATGAAAAAGACAAAGCTTGTATTTCTCTAGAAAACATAGATAATTAATATGGAGACAAAAAACTATTGCTATGAAGAAAACAAATAAAGGGGTAAAAAGGAACTGAACAGTGTGGAGCCATACATTTTAGGCAGAAAAAAGCAAAGTTCTTTAGGGAACATCTGACCAGATTCCTGAGTAACTAAGGAACTTAATCATTAAACTTCTCCAGAGAAAGGTGTAAGATACAGCGAGGGGAAAGGCCCTCAAGCTAGAGCAAGCTTGGTTTGTTCTTTGTAAAAGCAGAAGGATAGTGTGTGGCTAGGGCAGTGCTGGGGAGACAGTGGTATTAGATGAGGCCAGACAAAAGGGAATGTAGGCCCATATGCCAAGATAAGGACATCGGACCATATTCTAGAAATTATGTAACTATAACTATTGAAAAGTTTTAAGTTTTGGGGTAACATATATGCTATAATTTATATTACAAAATTATCACTATGGCTTTCATTTAGAGGCTGGATGGCAGGGTAATGTTAAATAGAAGCAGCCAGACATTTAGAAAACTACTGTATTCTGAAAGTTCAGACAAGAGAAAATGGTGAGTTTAGAGAGATAGCAATCAAGGTTTCAAAAAGTGTTTGGACACTGGATGGATTCTAAAAGTAAATCCAAGAGTTTCTTACAGATAAGTTGGATGTAGGATGTGAAGGAGAGAGAGGAAAAAAATGTCTTGGAATTTAGCCATCTTTTAAAAGAATGTTCTGGAATTTAGCTGACACATGGGTTCTGGTGGAGCCATAAGAAGTGTGAGGTATTTAATATTCATCCCAGTGGATCAGTCAGTAAGGCAGATATGCATATCTAGAGCTCAGAAAAGCAGATCATCAGCTGTTTAGGGAAGTGTGTTTTTCTTCTCTTCTAGTTTAACATATGAGACTTTAAACAAAGGGGAGTCATTCCCTTTCAGAGTCTTTCTCTTGAAGTTACACCTGTGACTTCTAAACTGCACTGGCACCTTATGACTTATAATATTTTAATACAGAAAATATATATAAAAGGAACAATTACTGCCTGAAATTTTATAAAATGTTCTTCAGATGCACTCATGAAATAATTGTGACATTAAATGTTTTATCTGATATTTCTGGACTATACCTAAAGAAACATAATTTTTCTCTTAAAATTATTTATAATGTACTTTACTTTTCAAACAATCTGAATGCATTTTTAATAATAATAAAAAGTAATTGTAAGCTACTTTACTTTTTAGAATGAAATCAATATAAGCAACATTTTTTGATAGGTTAAAGAATTTTAATAAATGAAATAAATTCTACTATTCACTAAAGTACATTGTACAGTTGTTAGGGTGCTGCGTTGCAGTAGAAAAAAACACTTTAATTTTTTCAATTTTCTCACTAACCTAGTTATGTATTTTAAAGAACACAATGTCTCATTTTCTTCTGTTCTTTTACTTGTTTCTGTGGTAGTATTTATTTCTCTTGAGCTGTTTATGTGATTGAGTTCATCCTCTTTTCTCTCTCTCTTATAAAGTGTGGTATTTGAGGTGAAAGACTTAAAAGTTATCACTGACTGATGGGACAACAGAAAGGCTGTAAAATACTTAGCTAAAGCAAAATAAACTACAGGTCACTCTGTAAAATTTATGGTGTAAGCAATATATAACTATATGGGCAGCTAATATTTGTTAAAAAACTTAATTTTAACTAGTCAGCAAAGTGCTACTATTATTCAACATTTAGGGTATAGAGAAAATGTTGCATTAAGCTGTAATAGGATTCCCATTTTTACTCTTTGTTTTCCATGAATTTTGGTTAGAGTAGAAATATCACCATATATTGATTTAAATTAAGGAAAACATGGCAATGGTATCACTCATTATTACTTTTATTTGTTTCTGCTGCTGTAGTATAACATCACAGACTGAGAAACTTAAAAAGAATGGATATTCACTTTCTTACAGTTTTAGGGGTTAGAAAGTCCAAAATCAATGTACCAGTAGGTTCAACTCTGTTGAGCAATATTATCCAATCCCACAATGGCATCTTGTTGCTGTATCCTATTGAAGGGAGGAATATTGGGTCCTCACATAGGAAAATGATATAAAAGCCACAGGGTGAACTTCCTCCATTATTAGACTAGTACCTAATTCCATTCACAAAGGAGATACCCTTAAGGCTTAATCATCTGTGAAATGCTCTATTTCTTAATACTACCACATTGGCAAGTTTGGGAGGGGATATATTCAAATCATTCCAGTCCCTTCTCTTCAACTTCTACTGGTAAGAATTTGAGTTTCAGGACATTTCATTGTAAATATAGGATTGGAGTGATGTATGTATAAGCCAAAGAATGTCAAAGATTTCAACAGAGACAGGAGAATTTCCTTACAAGTTTCAAGGAGAATGGAGCCCAGCTAACACTTTGAGTTTAGGCTTCTAGTCTACTAAACTGTGAAATGATAGGTTTCAAAGTTAAGAAAGAGCAGGAAACTAATATGAAACAAGATGTGAAATCTTTAAGTGAAAAAAATATTTTGCTCTCCTCAATAACACCTTTTTTATTTAAAAGAATGAAAGGGTGATATAAGCTATGGAACAAACAGCAAGTGGTCCTAGAGCCAGTGTTATAAGAATAATGGGTGATGACTTGATATCCAACAATGTTCTTTCAAATTTTAACACAGCCAAATTCTTAAAAGACAAGTTACATTGCCCAAACTTCTAAAGTAGTATTTGATTTGGGCCAATGTAGTACACATACTCCAAACAGATGGAGGAGAGGGACAAGAGAATTTTAAATAATCCCATAAGGAAACTCTTAAAGTAGTATAACATCCATCATTCTATCAACAATGATTTGGTTAAGGCTCAAATTTTAGTCTAGTTCAATAGAACTTTGAAATATATAGTGTGGTGTTACATTACTGCTCAAAACTATTTAATTCATTGACATAACTCAGTACTTTATCATCAATTGCTAACAACAATCTGTACAAAAATACAAATAAAGCCACAGATTCTTTAAGTAAAATATGCCCCCTCAATTTTAACATGGAACTCAGATTGAAGAAAAGTATTTAAAAAGAATTTTTTAGGACATAGTAACAGGTAAGATATATTTAGTAACATAAATAGTAACCAGGAGTTAGAACAAGTTCATAGTTAAAAGATTATGTTGGAAAGGCATTGTTTCTGTTCTGTTTACAGAACAGAAAGTAGGTAAATAAAAATGGTTTCTACATTGCACTACCCAGTAGCACTTCACTATCCATTCACTTGAAGCTTAATATATCTGATAGGATCTGACCAGACCTTGACCCAGGACATCAAGAAACCACCCTTGAAGATGCTAATTCATATCGCCAGAGATAAAAATATAAGGTATCAATCAGATATACTGATAGCTAGAACAGAACAAATTATCACAAGTTATCTTCTGTAGCCTCTTCAGAAGTTTTTTTAATCTTTGCTTTTAGCTTGCCAAGAGAGTGGGAAAATTGCCTGAGTTTCCAGAGCTAGAAATGGATATTATCACTTCATCACATCACTTGGGCAGAATCCAGTAATGGAGCCATATTACTGCAGTGTGGGGAGTTAGGGTTGCTGTTTGCTACTGGTTGCTGATTTTTTTCCCCTAGGAATTTTACAAATTGTGAAATACATGGTTATTACTTCCTTTTATATCTGTATCTTCTCTTTTACATTAAGAATCTTGCTCAAGGCTACACAAAATGACATGGTCACAAGATACCAAAATGATTCACTTGCTTCATCTTCTTTTATAGTAAAAGTCAGAATAACAATATTAATATCACTATTAAGTATAATTACTGAAAATTAAATGAAAATATTTTTCCATATACTTTGGCCATACCTCACCTCCCCCTCATTATCACATTGTCCTTTTGAAGTTTGTAAACAATATAGGAATCCAAGCAGCCAAGTTGATAAATTTGGAAGTTTATTAGCTGAGCTCAGTGACCACCCATAGACCCATCTCAGACTTAAAAACCAGTGGCAGTGAACTGGAAAGTTGGAGCTTTTAAAACAGAAAACTGCAAAACAAGACATCCTGTTGGAAACAATTTAACTAGAATCTTACATTAATTTTGGTTAACACCTGTATCCTTTGTTGAGCAGGTTAATTTTTCTCTCTTGGGGCTGCAGATCATTCTGCTTTTATCATGGGATTCGTACCCTGAATAATTTTTCACTCTTCTGGGTCAAATACAGGGCATTAGTCAAATACAGGGCACAAGATGGTATTAGTTATGCTAAGCTACACTTTCAGATTATATAGATATAAAATACTATAACTTCTTTCCTTGTTATGGTTTGTGTTTAGATGTCTCCCCAAAGCCTCATGTAGTCAAGGGTAGGGAGAGGCAGGCTTTCTGGAGGTTACTGAATCTAGTTTGTTATTGGTTCATTGTCTATTGCAGGGATTAGTGATGTGAGTGTTACACCTGCCCTTGGGCAGGTAGCTTGCATACAACATAAAAGAGGAAAACAGGCTTGCATCTCCCTTTTGCTCCTATTGTCTTTGCTGTCTTCTGCCTCCATGAAAGGTTGCCCCTCTGCCAGGTGCCATCTTGCTTTGGAGCCAGCTGATTATGGACTGAAACCTCCATAAATTATGAGCTGAATAAACCCTTCCTGTGCTGATTTTGGGCATTTGGTACTTTTTCTCAGCAAGAAAAGAAAAGAAAAGTAATTCACACATCCCTTAATTTTCATTTATTTCTAAAACTAAGTGTATTTTTAATTCTCTATTCCAGTCTTTGGATTTTCTCTCATTACTTTTGATGTCTTTTGTTTTCTGGTAGATTGCTTCAGAAGCACTCATATGGAAAACAATTTTTGAGTGAACAGTTATAGATATCAGTTTGACCCTGCCCTTCAGAATAACTTTGCTGGATATAAAAATCTTTGGATTAAATCTTCTTGAGTAGCTTAAGGAAATTAAGATTTTTTTAAAACAATGATTTTTTAAAAAGTTTTTTTAGTACATGTTTGCAATACATAATCATATTCATCACTGGACATTTGTATATGTACATAATATGTCTTAATTCTTATTGATCTTTTTGTTTTCCTTCCTCTCCCTCCATCTTTCTTCTCTATTTAAAAAAGCTGTAGTTTGATTTTTTTCTCCAATTCTTATTTTTTTCTTTAAATACCTTTCTCTTTCTTCTTTCTCCTCCTTCATCTCTTGTCCCCTTTCCCAGTTGAAAAAGTTTATCCTTCTACTTAATAGTATTCATACTTAGTATTATTCATCCTACTTCTTAATATTATTCATACAAGAAAAACAATGTGGTATTTAAACTTGTGAGACTGATTTGTTTCAGAGTATGATTTTGAGATATATTCATTTTTCTAAAAATGTCTCAAATGTATCATTTATGGTAGAACATTACTTCCTTGTATACAAATACCACATTTTCTTCATCTATTTATCTGTTGATGGTCATAGGGGCCGTTTCCAAAATTTAGTTATAAATTTTGCTTCTATACACATAGATATGCATGTATCACTATGTTATGATGACTTAACTGATTCAGGAAGATAGGTAGCAGGGGAACAGTTGGATCAAATGGAACCTCTAGTTTTAGTTTTTTGAGGAGTCTTCATACTGCTTTCCATAGTGGTTGTATCAATTTACACTTCCACAAACAATGGAGAAGGGTTCCTTTTGACTTGCAGCTTCACAGCATTTGTTATTGGTTGATTTCTTGATGACAGTCATTGTTTCTGGTGTGAGTTGTAACCTCAGTTTTTTTTTTCACATGTGCTATTTGCCCATGACATATACACAGAATACTGGAATATAGCACAAGTTTAAAATTCACATAAAATAGAAAAGGAAAACAAAGGAATAGGCAGTGAAGTCAGAAATATTTTTTTTAATTTTAAAGAGAATAAAACCAAACCAAACAAAACAGAATAAAGCCAATCAACAACAACAAGAGCAATATAGGACTTCAAAACAAGACAATAGAAAATCAACAATGGCTACCATAAGGCCTTATGTTATCTTCAAAATAGCTGTCCATACCATAGAATATAATATAATCAAACAAAACAGAATAAAACCAATCAAAACAAAATAATGAAGGTGATACAGGACTGCAAAACAAGATAATAAGCAATCAACAATGGCTACCATAATACATCTTAAGCCAGATCAGAAAGAGCCAAAATGGAAGCTAAGCCCCTCACTGTGAGCCATTTGGAACAAGCATGGGGGATAACAAGGAAGGAAGCTAAGCCCCCATCTGTGAGCCACTTGGAGCATATATTGGGAAGATCCAAGATTATGGAAGCTCCCTACCTGTGAGCTGTTCAATGTTGTTTCAGTTTGCATCTCTCTTTCAAATGGCCAGCAATGTCAAGCATTTTTCATGTACTTATTGGCTGTTTGTACTTCTTCATCTGTGAAGTGCTTATTGATTTCAGTTACCCATTTTTGAATTAGGTCTTTAAATTGGGGGGGTGTGTAACATTTTTGAGTTCTTTATGTATTTTAGATAGTGCTCTTGAGTAGCTGGCAAATTTTTTTTCTCATTCTATAGGCTATCTCTTCATTCTGTTAGTGATCTTTTTTGCTGTACAGCCTTTTAATTTGATGTGATTCAATCTGTTGAGGGTTTATAATATTTCTTGTGTAAGCATGGTTTTGTTCATAAACTGCCTACACTGATGTCTTTGAGAATATTCCACCTTTCAATACATTAAATGTTTCTGTTTTAATATTTAGATCTTTGCTTCATTTCAATTTTAGTTTAGTGCATGGTGAGAGATACCGGTTTCGGTTCAATCTTCAACATGTGTGAAGTCAGTTTTCCTGGCACCATTTGTTAAAGAGGCTATCTTTCCTTCAGCAAAGGTGTTTGGGCCTTTTGGGAACAGGTAGCTAAGTATGCCTGGAGTTGTTTCTGCATCTTATTCAATAATTTTGATGCTTTTTATAAAAAGTGCCATTTTCTCTTAAGATTCTCAATGATTTTTTCTTTTTATTTCAAGTATATTAATTTTATTGGCGTTCTGGTTATTCTTCTTAGCTGATATTTTCAAGTTATTGTGTGCTCTTTTAATGTGTATTTCACAATGGTATTTTCAACAAATTTTATATGTCCTATTTTCTAGATAATTTTTTTAGACTCATTTATCAGTCTTGAATCTTCCTATTTTAAATCTTTCCTATTCTGTCATTTTGTCTCAAGTGTTTTGGCCTCTTCATTTTGATTTTTAAGAATTCCTTTTAACTTAGTAGTTTTTATAAAGCATTATGTATGTTTGATATATGTGCAAAAGTACAGTTTATAATAAGAATGGCTGCTACAGGAAAACTCACTAAAAGAAATCATGAAGTTTTATTTTTCAAAGGAATTGAAAACTTTACTGAAACATAAAGACTGGGCTAATATCTACAAGAACTGTGATTATTCCTTAAAAATAGATATGTACATAGATTTTTATACTGGACTTGTTTTTTGCTTATATCTTTCTGGCATTAGCATGAATTAATCATCAAATAAGATCTTATATCTTAATGCCTGCAATTAAGCCAGTTATTGTGAAAGGGTTAAATAATTTTCTAAACACTATAGTTTATCTTGGAACACCTGCATTAACATTTGTATTGATGACTCAAAAGCAATCAGAAGCAAAACTGTTAGCATGAATCAAATCCTTGTATTCTTCCCACATAGATATTTTTAAAAAACAAAAGCCAGTTTCATTCAAGACTGCTTTTAAAAACTTGGTAAAAATAATTAACTATATTGAGGACGGATCTTTTTAACATTCAATGTGATAAACGAGAAGTATTCATAACTTACTTCTGTATACTAAAGTATAATGCATTCAGAAAAGATCTTGTGAAATTCTTTTGAGTTGTAAGTTCAAATACCTGCTTTTTGTCATTGCACACTCTTTTGATTGAAAGAATAATAAAGTGATTATTTTCATCATCTTAGGTAGAAAGGAAATAATTCTATTACTGGAAGGTAAATACTACAACTTAATTTAATGCTAGTGGTAAAACAAAAACAAAAATATAGGGCTATAATGAATTCTTCTGTCTCAGAAGCAAATTAAACTTCTCAGATCTGAAATTTATACATTGGGGAAAGTGGTGGTAACAGCTCATATTTAATAAAAAGAATACAAAATAAATACAGTACTCAATATGAAGCCAATAATTATGTAGAATAAGAAAAAATTGAGGGTCTATAATTCAAATCCCTTTCTTCAGAAGTATCTTTACAGAAATACTTTTTGGTTTTTTGGTACTGGGAATCAAACACAGGACCTCGCACTTAGCAGGCAGGTACTGTGCCTCTAAGCTATATCCCCAGCTATAGAGAAATACTTTTAACTGAAACTTGGCTTTTTTTCTGCACCCAGAACCTAATACTCCCAGAAACTCCCTGACTTACGGGGTCCCATGAAAATGAGGGAACCTCAAGTTTAAGTTTCATTGCTTGCACAGCAACTTATTTCTACTCTCATGTGCATTACAGTGTGATTCTCATTCTTCTCTATATGACATTCATGTAACCTTTCATCATTTGTTGAAAAGGGAACCTTTTATCACCACATTGCTGCATCACATTTGCCAAAAACCAACTAGTCTGTGCATTTTGTAGATTCTCTATTTGATTCTATTAATTTATCTTTCTATTCTGCATTAACATTTTATTGTTTTACACTGATTTGTTATGACAGTACCCATATCTATTGGATTAACTCCTGCAGCACTATTCTTCAAGACAAGCTTGATTATCTGTGGCTCTCGGTATAACTATATGAATTTTCAGTTTGACAATTTAATTTAAAAAAAACCTGCTGGGTGTATGATAGAAATTATGCTGAACTATAAATTAGAATTTTTATATCTCATATCTTTACAATTTTAAACCTGCTAACCCTTGTACACAGTATATTCTTTAATTTTTTAAATGATTTTCTTTAATTTGTGTCAATAATGGTTTTAGGTTATGTTGAATCAGACATTGCACTGATTGTTTAAAAGCAAGAAATCTTTGTTGTTGTTGTTGTGTGTGTGTGTGCTGGGGATTGAACTCACGACCTTGCATTTGCCAAGCAGACACTTACATCACTGAGCTAAACCCCCAGCCCCAAAATAAGAAATCTTAATTTCATAAAAAAGTCTTTTCACAAGAAAAAAAATCCAAAATCAGTATTGCTGGATTATATATTGTAAACATTAGCAACACACTAAACTTTTAGTTATAGGTTGCCTTTTACAATCTGTAGAGTCATTAGGTTGAAGATACATTTTTTATCTGCCCACATTCAGTACATGTGCCAACCCATAAGAGAGATAACAGTAATCTTAATTAACACAGGTTTACACAATTATATTTGCCTTGGGTTAACTTTTCTAAAGATCTTACCAAGTGGGATCTCATCGAAAATGACAATTTTGCATATATTATTTTCTCTGCTGAACCACAGCAAACCAAATAAACAAAGTTTAAAAACTATACTGAAAATCTTATTACTCTCAAAAACCTAGCCAATGTGGAAAACTTACATTTCATGATAATCTGAAATATAAATAATAAATTGTAACACTGCTCTTGCATTTGGACTAATTTGCTTTATCTTGAACAAATCAGAAAATTTCTAATTCAGTTATCACAAACTCATAGATTTGGAATGAGCTTGACAGTTCTGTTTTTACAAACAGTAGAGCCAACTAGTTGAAACCAGAAAATGCCTCAACAGAGAGTTATTGGTATAAAATACAGTAAGTTTAGCAACAAAATCAGAGCTGCAGGTTCAATCTCCTAATATACATCAGATAATTACTTAGTACTTAGTAGAAGTGTTTCTATTAACATTGTTGAATGTTCACCTTGAATGTTCCAGCATTTTGTGGGAAAATGACTGTTTAGAGCTTTTAAACAAAAAGTGATATATAGTATTATTCATATATTGATAGATAAGTACAAGTTTCATCAGAAAATTAAATTTAGAAACACAAACGTGCCACTGAAGGAAATGGACAGAAGAATTATACTTGCATCTTCCTTATCCTATTTCTCTCAGTGTCTCCTATGTCAATAAGCAGTGCTGTGATCTGAATGTTTGTATCCCACATAATTCATATGTTGAAGCTTAATCTCAATGTGATGGTATTTGGAGGTAGGATGTTTGGGAGGTGATTAGGAGCCTTATAAACGAAATCTCAGATTCTGTGCTTTTGCCACAAGGAGATAGCAAAAATATGCATATCTATGAATAAGGAAACACTAAATTTTACAAGAACTTTGATTACAGAGTTTACAGCCTCCAAAACTGAGAGAAATTTCTGTGTTTATAACTTAACTAATCTATGATATTTTTGTTACAGTAACTCCCAAAGATTTAGACAAATGGTAATTTACAGTTATTTAGTACTACAGGCATGCAGTGATATTTAATGTTTCCCATTTACATCTTGAGTAAATTTCCCTCGCTTCGTCTTTAGAATACTATATATCCAAAATGTACAAGTTTTCACCCATCATTTCTAGGTGTGTTATTATAATAAATTTTTTTATTTTTATTTTTTTGGTAACAGGTATAGAACTCACGACCTTGCACTTGCCAGGTAGGTGCTTGTGCTGCTGAGCTAAACCACTGGCCATATAGTAACATTTCATCTGATAGTAATACCCATCATTTCTAGCTTAGAATATTATAATATTTAATCTTGAAGTGTATATCCCTTCAATTGTTTATTCATTTACCTAATAAATACTAATGGAACAACCATATATATCAGAAACTGCTCAGGGTACTTTAGAACAGAGAGAATTGAACTTTTACAAAAAAATATATCTCTTATCCATCCAGAAGCAGAATGAGTGCACTGTAACAGAACACTAACTGAAAGGTCACAAAACAAAAGCAATATGAGAAAATAATTCTAATGATTAGATAAGGAAACATTTTTCCAACCTCATAAATAAATGCATCCCAATAAATCTTGTATTTTATGTTTAATTATTCAAAATTGAGATATTTATGTTATTTGACCAGCTATGCACCAACAGTACTAATAAAAATGTTTCCTCTAAAGTGACTTAACATTACAAACATTATGGTCACAACAGATGCAATAAATTTAAATATATATATATTTTTGATGTAAGTATGATAAACAATAACACTTTTATGCTTGAAACCAGACTACATAACACAATTCCGTAGGTCAAGGTTTCTCAATGGCACATTATTGACATTTTTGGAAAGATAATTTCTTGTCAGGAGTTGTTCTGTGCATCATAAGATTTTATGCTGCATCCCTGACCTCTTCTAACTACACACCAGTGGCATCTCACTCTCCTGTTTATGACAACAAAACAGTCTCCAGACAGTACAATATGAAACTTCAATTACAAAAATAGATGAGTATTGACATGTTATAATTCCAACAGATGAGGGCATCAGGAAGCCAAGCAATCAGCTCGCTGCCCTGGTAAGTGGCTGTGGCCTGGCAAGCTGTGGCCACCCCAGGGCGAGAACCACCAGTGTCTCTGAGATCCACGCCATGTTGGAACTTAGGGCACTGGGAAACCAAGCAACCAGCTCGCAGCCCTGCTAAGTGGCTGTGAGCCTACTGGCATGTGGGCTGAGAATCAAACATCCCATCCCATACCCCACCCCAACCCCCAGTTAGTAAATGGGAGCCAGAGGTCTGAGCAGCTCTTGCGAGATGGACCATATGCAGTGTAGCAAATAGGGGAAATCTCCTACCATCTCTTTGAAGGCAAATAATGTTATCGTTGTTTTGCTTTGCACTGATTAATTGTACTGCTCTAGTCAATATTGTTTTGATAAGTTCTACAATGTTCTGTATTTCCTTTGATTTTGCTATACCTGATTGAAAGAACAACTATTGTGAAGATAATGAGATATACTATGGTACCTATTACTGTTATCCCAGTAACCTGCTGTGAAGTCCTGTACCAATTTCACTGCATTGTCTCAATTGGCTTTGTTCTGTCTTGTTCTTTTGTATTTCACTACCTCCAAAATTAAAAAAAAAAAAAAAGAGACAACAAAGTAACAAATTACCTCCAAAAACTCCCAACTCCACCAAAGCTGATCCATGGGGAATGGATGAGGAGAAACTTTAAAAACATAGCATCAAAATTATATAAGGTGATTAAAAAGTAAATAACAACAACAAAACAGATCAGTGAGGTACTGAGCAAGCTGAAACATGATATAACTAAACAGATAATGGACTTAAAAAGCAAAAACAAAAAAAGAAAGTGCTCTAAAGGATATAACTACATGTATGTCTAAGTGTGTAGGATTGATAACTATGTTGCTAAGTTTGTGTTGGATCGTTGAACAGAGCTGTTTGCAGCCTCACTATCTCAATGTCCACTTTGTATGCTTTAATTTTGTAACTTGAACAACTATATCTAAGAAGACAATATGTAATTTATCAACTAGTGATTTCTCAGTTTTTTTTAAATTCTGTATTGTTTCTACCCTTTTTTCTGATTTGCTTTTCTTCTCTTTAAATAAAATTTAAAAAACATTCCAACAGATACATTTAAAGCAGTGATGTTATTGTAAAATTTTTTTTGCTATTATTTTGGTAATACATTATTTGCTATTATTTAAAATGTTTACATTATTTGCCATAATATAACATTATCACATTATTATTTGCTATTATTATTATTATTATTTATCCTTTGGGAAATTACATTATTTGCTATTATTTAAAATAATGGTCAAGAACTCTGGATGAGCCAATGATCCACTAGCCAAAAGCATCCTGTAGTTTACAGGAAACGTGACATTAATATTCATTTACTGATCTTTTTCTAAGCCCTCAGATGGTAATTTAGAACAGAGTTTACTTCATATGGTTCTCAAATTCCTTTGGAATAATGTTTTAAATTCTTGATAAATGTCTAGGAAATTTAACTGAACATCAGAGCTTTTAAATAAATGTGAGCTAGACACAAAGTATGTATTTTGTCAAAATCTAACGTGTGCATACTATTTAACTTTGCAAAAGATGCCTATATAATTTTAAGGCATGAATAGTTTAATAACTTCAAAGTCCTCTTCCATACAGAGAAGCAGTCCCACCTTACTCCTGTTACTAGTTATCTAAAGTCCTATTTGGTCTCTTACCATGCCCCAATTCTCTCAGCTTAATATTTACTGGCAAGACTACTCATTAGTTCAAACATAAATATAAAATATACTGTACATAGCCCCTTATTTTAAAGCAAATATTACTAGTATTAATAAAACAGCTCTATGAAACATACAGATAATATATGAGATGTAACAAATGTGCACTTTAGTAATAACTTGCACAGTTTACAATTTAGCAGCAGCACAGCTGATTGGTCTCCAGACCAATCACACGAAACTCTTCTGAGGAAACCTTAATTTGAACTTTTGTTCCTGTCTTGCATGAAATTCTGGGATGCTTCAAGGCAAGTTAATATCCTGCTAAATGTTGATAGAGCCCTCAGTTGTGGCAGCTAGTTACTTTGTACCAGGCTTCAGTTTAAATTTTCAAATTTGCCTGTAATATGATGCACAACTCATTTCTATGTTGAACATAAGTGATCAAACACTTTGTTTTTAATGTCTGAAGTCCTAGATCACAAAGGACAAAACAACCTCACTGGTCCTCGCAGACAGGATAATTTACAAGCAAACAATACAGAAAATTTAGACCAATCAATCTGATAGTCTGGTACAACTACTGCTCATTAAGTCTGCAGAGAATTAACCTATACCTGCCAACTACTATGGTCTTCCTAAATAATTACTCGATTCCTAGAATCAACTCAGTGAAGACGTAGATACTTAACAACATTATCAGGAACCGCCTGACCCACCAGATCGTCATTCATTTTACCTCTCCTATTACTAAAAGTAAAAAGCATAATACATCGTAACTACCCCTAGAGCACATAGGCCTCTCGAAACTTGCAACAAAGCGCTTTAGCTCCGCACTGCCGAATTATTTTCGAAATCTTGCGTGAATCCGAGCACCAGCAGGCTCTGGTCCCCATGGCTACCGCCAAGGCAACGCGTCCGAGCCACAGAGTCTGCTGGAGCCCGGCTGGGCGGGGGAGCCCGCCAGCCCCTCAGGGACCATTTCCAGGCGGCACGGAGAATTCATTCTACCCGAAAGGAAACTGTTATAGGGCTTGGCTTTCGAAGCAGGTGAGGAGCAAAGGCAACTCTGCTCATCCCTGCTTCCTCGCGGAGATTAGAGCGCGCCAGGCCACGCCAGTTCTCCTGCATCTTGTTTTCCCTTTACTTTTAGGGCTTGTTCAGCAACTTCAAATGCCTCCACAGTAGAGACACTAAAAACGCTGTTCACGACAACACACCTTTCACGCGCCTTCCAGCTAGCCCCGCCTCCAGCTGCGAGGCCCGAGACCCCGCGCACCAGCTCTCCGCATGGCCCCGCCCCGCTCGCCAGGACCCCGCCCCCTCAGGCTCCAAGTACCCAGGCTCCGCCCCGCGCACTTGGCTAAGAGGAAGGGGTTACAATAGATTTCTCCTCTGTTCTTTTCTTTCCCTCCCTTCTTCCTTTAGAGGACCTTCCCACAATGGAAATGCAAGAAGCAGGGGCCAGGAAGACTCCACAACCGCCAAATATTGTTATTAAATCTTCTCATCTCCAGAGATCGCGACTTTACCCCTCCCACAAACGCTCGAGCTCCGCCCTCACTGAGCACTTCCCCCACCGCCACCCCCGCGCGCCCGCGCTTACGCTTTCCGGGCAGTGCGCGACGCCCTGGCTCCGCCTCGCCGGCCCCGCCTCCACCCCGCCCTCTCTCCTGAGAGCCAGCGTGAACGAACAGGGGCGCGTGGCGTCAGGGTCGCGTGGGTTCTTCATCCTTCCCACCTTCCTACACTGTTCCTACTTTGGGGAGTGAGACATTTCAGCTTCTTCCTCTTCCCTTTCTGCGAGTCCCTCCTTCCCTCTCCTTTCGGACCCGGCTCGTCAGTGCCCGGCCAGCCCCGCCGCAGCTCTCGCGCCGAGAGCGAGCAGTGCGCGTGCGCGCTGCAGTCCTGTCCCGCGCTCCCTCCCCCTCCCTCCCCTATAACTTGGCTTGCTTGGAGGAGGCGCTGCCGGAGTCGGAGGGCGGGGAGCTCGGGAGAGGCTGCTCGAGAGTTCTGGGGACTAGTGACTGGGAGAAGTCTCAGCCGGTTCGGGTCGGCTCCTTCCCGCTCCCAGTCTCCCTCTCTCACACACCCACTCCGTCTCCAGCCCGGCCCGCGCCTCACTGCCTCACCCTCCCGGGGCCCCTGCCCGGCGCTCTCCGGGCCGCGGCGCGGTGGGGGCTCCCCGGGGGTGCCCTCGCCCGGTGCGGGCTGGCGGGTGGGCGGTATGTGGCGCCTAGTGCCCCCGAAGCTGGGTCGCCTGTCCCGCTCGCTGAAGCTGGCGGCGCTGGGCAGCCTGTTGGTGCTCATGGTGCTGCACTCGCCGTCGCTGCTCGCCTCTTGGCAGCGCAACGAGCTGACCGACCGGCGCTTCCTGCAGCTCAATAAGTGCCCGGCGTGCTTCGGCACGAGCTGGTGCCGCCGCTTCCTCAACGGGCAGGTGGTGTTCGAGGCGTGGGGCCGCCTGCGACTGCTGGACTTTCTCAACGTGAAGAACGTCTACTTCGCGCAGTACGGCGAGCCCCGCGAGGGCGGCCGCCGCCGAGTGGTGCTCAAGCGCCTCGGCTCGCAGCGCGAGCTGGCGCAGCTCGACCAGAGCATCTGCAAGCGGGCCACCGGCCGGCCGCGCTGCGACCTGCTCCAGGCCATGCCCCGGACGGAGTTCGCGCGCCTCAACGGGGACGTGCGCCTGCTCACGCCCGAGGCGGTGGAGGGCTGGTCGGACCTGGTGCACTGCCCCTCGCAGCGTCTGCTGGACCGCCTGGTGCGCCGCTACGCCGAGACCAAGGATTCGGGCAGCTTCCTGCTCCGCAACCTCAAAGACTCGGAGCGCATGCAGCTGCTGCTGACCCTAGCCTTCAACCCCGAGCCGCTGGTGCTACAGGTAGGCGCGGAGGGTGCTGGGGGAGTCGCGCCGGGAGGGGCCACGGGGGGCGCGCGCACCGGGCTGCGGGCGTGGGAACGGGCGCTAGACGGTGCGGGGTGCACGGGGCAGGCGGCGGGCGGAGGAGCTGCCCCTGTCACCTAGGCGCGGTGCTGTTTGGAGCTGACTGCGGATTCTTCAACGCCAGAGGGAGTGCGTCTCGTACGTTCCCAAAATGTCTCTCCGGCGAGTTTCCTTTCGCCCTTCGCGATGCCTTTTAGGTTTTACTATCTGGGGTGTCCTGTCCCTGAGTCCCCGGACCTTTCTTGCGGCTTTACGAGTAGTTTTATACCGCGTTTGCCCCTCCGTTTATTGTCCTGGGGGCTGGCCTAACTTCGGCCCCAGAGTCTCTCTTTGTTTTATTTCTTCCTCATCTAGCAGTCAGGGAAGGGTGGGGAGAAGGATAGGGTCGGGATGGGAGTTAATCATGAGGCGTGATTCCGATGAAATCAGAACTCGAGAAACAGAAAAAAGTAAGATACCGTTGTATTTGGGTAGGGTATGCTAAAGGCCAAGCCGGAAATTTTTCATCCTGATCTTTTGACCTGCCTGCCCTATTCATCTGACAATCGGGTTGCTGGAAGGAGGTGAATGTTAGGCCAGGGTTAGAAATAGGGAGCCGAGTTTCTCCCCTCTTGCCTAAATACCTTATTTGCCCCCTTCTAATTTTATTTTGTAAATGAATGTGCGTTTTAGGGGAATAGAATGGGATCTTGTAACTGGTGGCAGCAAAAAGAAAAGACAAAAAAAAAAAAAAGTAGTTTGCCTCCACTTCAGTTTCTACACTCCCCCACCGGGCTACAGTGCTGTGGTGTCCTTGGGCAGTGATTATGGCTGTGGGGTTGTGATCCCTCCTGGTAACTGCAGGAAAAGTTACCATGTGCCTCTTTTGTGACAGTTTTGCTGCACTTCAAATACAGGAGGGAAATGATTTAAAATTTAATCAAGTAATTTTTGTATAGAGTTCATGCTCTTTCTGTGGTACTAAGAATGTTACTCATGCCTGGAGGCTTTTGCTTTATTTTTATCTAAAATGCATGGATAGGAATGTGTAGCATTTGTTTTCCCATTTCAAGTTCTCTACTGCCCATTTTAGCTAATCTAAACCAGCATTGTTTGATTAGGTCAGCCATATAATCTCAACACGAAAACTTCCCTTCAAATGAAATTTTAGTATGAGTCTTAGTAAATTTTAAGGTGTCCTAGGGTGTATGTAATGGGTTAATTTTACAGTTTAGGTTGTATGTTAAATACTGCTGTATCTTAGGCATATGGAACTAGTTAAACATTCTTCGAAGAAATTTACTTTATTCAGAAGCTCCAAAACTAGTCTTTGAAGGTGAAATGCGAATTTGTGATATACATACAGCTGAATTTAAGTGATTTTTTTTCCCCTAAATTATCTTTCCAGGTAGAAACTGTATTGTTTATATCAGAATGATTGTTTCCTGAAGAAAGCTTTAGCTATAGTTTGCTGTGGGAGAAAGTCTGTCAAAGCCTCTGGAACCCAAAAATTTAGTAAGGAGCTATCTTAGTAATACATATTTCCTACATTTAAAACATTGACTGCCTATTAAAAGAATTTTATCAAGTTATAATGAATCGATGTATTAGAGATGACTAATATCAGGGCTAATGTTTTAAAAACAATTATCTGGTTCTGGTTCTCTATAAACATAGCCATAGCTTCCAAATTTGAGAAAATTTGGACTGTGATTTACACTAAGATAAATCTGTTTCATTTAGGAAGCTTTTCTATTTTTGAAGTTCTCTTGGCATTTTCAGTTTCTTTCACAGTTGAGATAATTAAATGTGCTTGTATCTTGTTTTCTGATTAACTTTTCCTCAGACTATTTTCATTCTTGGTGATAAACATGTTAAAAATCAGTTATTATTTTTAAACTTGGTGATGCAATTATTCTAAGTGGATGGATAAAGTATAGAATGAGTTTGTTTTTAGTATGAGATATGTGTATCAACTTTGTAGACTATGACATTTGTAAACTGTTTTTAATTTATACAACCCAGTTCCCAGTAATAGTACTGTCATTTCATAGCTAGTTACATCCTAAATTTTGTAGTTTTTACTAACAGTTGGTCATTTTGGCATGTTATTTTTCTTAATCTGGTAAGAAAGTAGAATGTTACTTTTTAAAATAAGATCTCTAATAGCTGTTTTCATTATAAAACCATTCTATTGTTGGTTAAAAGTCAGTAAGTTCCAAATGTAGGTGGTGTAATTGAGACTTGATGATGGTATAAAATGAAAAGAACCTTTAAAGTGCTCACAAACACAGATAGAAATATCAGTCACTCAAAACTGGCTACTTAAATGTTTTTGCTCCATGTAAGTTTTAAAAATGTCTCAGGGGTACCAGTATGTGTTTTACAGCTTAAAGAGGAACTCACATTTTATTTCCACGAGAGGGAGCCACTCGTTGAATTTTTCAACAGTTTGACAAACTAGATTTTTTTTTAATCTTCTGTTGTCAAAAAATTAACTATTCAGAAAAAATTTTTTAGAACTTCATCAAACTATTCTTTAGAAAATATTCTATATATTAAACATCCTTCCAGGATAAGCATTTTTAAATTTAAAAATTTCTTTTATAAGGTACTAAAGAAGACCTGAAAATATGTGGAGTCTATTTAACCTATTGTTTTATTCTGATTTGAAAGAAAAATTTTTTTAAATGAAGTTTCTATTATGTCTTGGAGACATAATAGTTTATAAGATACACACATGCATACCTGTCTATGTAGGTTTATAATACAAATTTCCCAATTCAAACAGTTTGGGAATTGGATGGTTTTACAAGTGAACAGCAACTATTGTGGTTTGTAGAAAAGTTGTTCTACCACAGAATTATCTTCTGAGAAAATATTTTAAACAAGATAATGAGTACTACTATCTTCTACTGTGATACTTTCTTTTCCTCTACACATTTTTACTTTACCAAGAGAAGTGTCTTAATATCAAATATGTCATAATTCTATAGAAAAAAAATTGGGGAGAGGAGCTTTGTTAATTTGTGTTGTGCAGAAACAGTCTTGGAATATTCACAGTTTGAGATGTTACACCAACTGGCAAGACAATGTGTTATTTTACTGATAAATTTTCTGGAGTATTTGTTTCTGTTCTTGAATTTGCAAAGGACTGTGTGTATTTAGGGAAAAGGAGAAGAGAGACGGAGACAGAGATTTACTCTCTGGATTTTTTGAAGACCAGAAAGTATCTGACTTTCAGCCGGAAGTACTGAAAATGGTGTAATTTATGGGAGATGAAGAATTAGTTATTGGGGGCAGGGAGGAGGTGGGATTACTTTTAATACTGTATTTGTAGAAGTGTGTTTGCCTTAAATTTTCTGAATCATGGTTTTAACATATGCCTAATATTTATGTAACTGTCATTTTATTTCTTGTAAATGGCAAAATAATATGCAAAACATTTGTATAGTATACCTGGTACATAAACATTACATGTATATTAGTAACTAGGTAAAAGTAGTGACTTTTATCTAATAGTATATTTGACTAGCTGCTTTATAGCTTATTTGGCATATGGATCATCTTAGAAACAGTGATTCAATCCGTCATACCTCTAGCTATACTAATTTCCTACATTAAGGGATGAATTTTTGTGGAGAATTTTGAGTGAATGATACTTTTGTTTTAAATGATTTACATAGTATAGATTTATATGATTTTCAAAGTATAGAAATACTTTGAAAAGTGTACTGCTGAAAATAGTTTTTAAAGTAAACAAAGAAAAGATTACTGTTATTTAGCTAATTGTATCATTCTGAGCAAGTGAGCCCTTTTATGGGACTTACTTTCCTCCTTATAAAATGAGGCTATTATGTTAGATTTTTTTTCCCCATTTTTGACCTAGTATCTGGGGGCCTTCAAATTCTTGGTTTGAGACATGTTTAGTCTTTTTTTTTTTTTTTTTTTGCTTTGTTTTTTGCTTTTGTTTTTTAAGGTACCTTCTGAGTTGGCTTTAACTGATGAGTTTATTTTTATTTATTTATTTTTTAACTGATGAGTTTAGGGTATTCTAAAAGGGAATTGGGAATTTGGGTATTAAGTCCCTGTTGGGATATGAGTTTGAATATTAAAAAACTGAGGTGTCATGGCAGTTAGCAAGATAGTTATTTTACTGATGTGTTTTATGTTAGTATTTATTTATTTACTTTAGTTATTGCCTAGTCTTGAAATTACAGAGGACTTGTGTGTGTGTGTGTGTGTGTGTGTGTGTGAGACAGAGGGGAAGAAACAGTAACCTTTTTTAAGCCTTTTCTTCCTACATTAGAATTTTGATATACTTGAAGTCATGTTAAAATAAAACAAAACCCAGATATTTCTTTTGAGGGGAAAACATATAGAAATGTAAGTAGCCAAGCATCTTCTGGGGCAGTAGTTTCTGGATTAAAGAATGTTTTCTGCTTTGTCTCAAAGTTTTTCAAACAACAATTTAGGGAGCCACCCCCACTGGCTGTTGATTTAGTAGTTTAATTTCTAGATTTAGGCTTCAAAACACATTAGCATTTTTTATCTAATAAGTTGGTAAGCTTTTGAATTTTCTCTTATTTTTTCATTTGAGATTGACACTTTTGACATTTGAATAATAAAGCTGGGTATGATGGCATATGCCTGTAATCTTAGTAAGTTTGAGTGGCTTAGGTGAAAGAATCGCAAGTTTGTGCCCAGCCTGGGAAATTTAGCCCAGACACCATCTCAAAGTTAAAAAAGTTTTTAAAGGATTGAGTATGTAGCTCAGTATGAAGGTCTGTGGGTTCAACCTCTAGTTTTGCAAAAACAGAAGCATTAATAAAACTAAGTAAATACATACTCCAGAAAAGGAGGGTGACTTAATTTAGAAAGACTCTTAGAAACAGACCATCTTCCATAAGAAGGCATCATTTCAGGACTAGTGGAACATAATCATTGAGCTTCTTGGTATAGACTCTGGATTTATCTGTGTCTTGACCGTTGTTAATACTATCTTTTCTGTGTTTTCTAATCTTTAAACTGTTCTTTATATCTGCACCGTATGGGTTAATATATATTCTTCACATATGTTGTCGAAGAATAGTAAGCTTGCTTTTTAGTGAGATTCTCCTTTCTAGACTTGGGTGGCCAGTTTCCCTGGGGAATCATCAGACTGGTTTTTTTTTTTTTTTTTCCTGGCTTGTGGGTTCTGGCCTACTTTCTATGCTACTGTAATTTTTGCCAACTCTTTATAGAATGCTGATTTCTTTCTTCCCTTTCCACTCATTACCTATCTGCTAACCTAATAATAGCCTTAGAATGTAAAACCTGAATTTTTCTTATACATATGATTAACCTTAGTAAATGGTTGTAAAATGTTTTAAGACTGAAAATTACTAGTGTAAGGTAAGGATAGTCATTCATCCTACTTGTAGATTTTGCAAATTATTAAATTATATATTAAAATCTTATATACAATTTACAGATTCCTGGTAAGAAGTTATCTACGGAAATATCTGGGAGCTCTTTAAATGTAGAGTCTGAACAGAATTATGTGTTCATTTGGCAAGTGGTCATCTTGCAGAGCTTTTGGGTTGTTGAAAGGATAGAAAGACCATTTAGTTTAATGTGAGGGGTTGGGGAAATTATATTTCTTTATAATTATAGTCAATGCATCTTAATCAAGCCCTGCAATAAAGATATATGCACACTGTCAGAGGAATCATGTAGCATGAGACTGGGTATATCTTGGTAAGAGTGGTTACTGGAGAAAGTTTCAGGGAGGAATTGAGACCTGAAGGTTGAATGGAATTTTGCCAAAACAGGAGTAAGGGGTAGTAGGAGTGATGCAGACAGTATATTAGTCAGCTTTTCCATTGCTTACAGTTTAGTATATTAGTCAGCTTTTCCAATGCTTGCAATTTAGTATATGTGCTGCCAAAGTGAGCACAATGCTTGCAGTTTAAAGAAAGAGAGGTTTATTTTGGCTCACAGTTTCAGTGTTCAGTCCATGGACTACTAGCTCCAAGGCAAAAAGCCCTATGGTGAGTGAGACAGTAGGAAGCTGCTCACATCATAGCAAACATAAAGCAAAGAGAGTTTGAGCCTGAGAGGGAGATACACCCTCCAAAGATACACCCCAGTGACCTGATCTTCTGATCAGGCCTCCCTAATAGCACATTTGGCTGTGAAATTAGATGAGTATAGAGCTGCCATGATCCAGACACCTTCCAGAAGTTTTCCCTCTGAACATAAAAGCTTTGAGGGACATTTTAGTACTAAATTGTAACAGTATTAAAAAACAAGACAAAGCAAAATACGTGATTCATATTCTGTAGTGTCACAAAGATATTTGATGGCATTTGGCAAATCACTTAATGTATATACTATAAAGAGAACATCTCTGATGATAAGAGAATTAGATTCTCAAATTGTAGATGGAGTAGTAGTTTAAAATGAGTGGTGAAAAGAGCTTTAGCTGAGGTGTGAGTGATAAGAAAAAGTCAATGGTGCCGAGTTCTGCTGGCTAGAGTTTTGGAAAAAGAGATAGGCAAATCTTAAGGCTCTAAAATAGGATCAACACAGGAGTAGGGAAGTAGAATACAAGGGAGAGGTAGGCAGGGATTAGATCCTGTGTGCCCTGGTACCATGCTTAATGGGCTAAGATTTAACTTTTAGAGCAGTGGGAAAATTAGAAGTGGTTTTAGCAGAGCCTGATTTGTGGAGAATAGATTTATATGGAGAAAGAAAATCTGGGCGGGAACCTTTCACACTAGTTTGTGGGAAAGATCTTGCTGATTTGGAGTAAGAAGTTGCAGTAGTGATTATGAAAAGCAGTCAGTCCAAATGTATTTTGGAGAAAAAGCTGTTAGGACTTGGTTGTGTTTAAGGGAAATGGGAGATGGAAAAATAAAGGGCTATCTTCGATTTTGGGCCTGAGCAATTAATGCACAACTGTTCCTTATGATGGTGAGAAAGCCCAGAGAACAAATAGGTTGAGTGAACCAAGAATTTTGTTTTGACTATTTTAAATTTAAGGCAACAAGAATACCAATCTAAAACCACAGTCCAAATATTTAATGCAGGAGAACATTACTTGTAAGCAAGGGACTGTGTGAATTCAGTTTGTTTTAAAGAACCAGGAAAGTTAGTACTGTTGTCCTTGTCAATTTAAGAAATCAGTCTTGACTACAAAAAGATAATGTTCTTAGGTTATAAAGTCCAGAAAAAGTTTATAATTATCTTTTTCCCCCTTTGAAATTTTGTTCTTACTGAGAGCAAATGTTTGAGTATGGTGTTGGTAGTTATATTGTATATTCAAGTTAGAAATATAGGTCATATTTGCTGGTGAGAGTAAGAAAGGGTCAGTTGAACTGGTACTTTTTTGCATATTTAAAACTTGTAGATAAATGGGATCTTTTGCGGGGGGGGGGCATTTCTTAAGCTGTTTACTCTAAAATAAAGATTTATGTCTTGTAAACTTACAAATTTTTTGTTCTTAGTGTATTTTTACATTGGGTTTCAGTTTTAGAGACAGTTATGGCACATGATATTCAGTGATTACCACCTTACTGTTTTCAAGGCATTGCTTAATATTGCTGGAATTTGAGGTGAATGGAAATGGCATTCAGAAAATTATTTCACAATAAATGGAACATATCCTACGACTTAAAAATCTTGAGATTGTTAAGCTTCTACAATGTTTGCAATGGATTTTGGCCATTACTTGGTAGTATAAATAAAGAAACTAGGGTCATGGACAAATTCTAGCAAAAATTAGGTAACCATTAAATCAATGCAGTAATTTTACTATATTCCCTCTCCAGACAGTTCACGAAACTGTGAACACATTAGTCTGTCACCAGCACAGTGCAGTTGACTAATCTGTATGAACAGCTGTTATAACATGCATTACCACAATGGGATTTCATTCAAATTTGGGCCTTTAGAAATACTTATAAACTTTAAATTGAACCTTTAAAATTTTAAATGCTTTAGGTAACATTTACTTTCTAAGAGAGTTCTAAAGTTTAAATTTCATATTGTTTTGTGTGGAAATGCTAGTTATATAGAAAATTTGATTATCAGATTTTAGATTGTATATTTTGATTATTAACAGTCTTTTTTGAGATTAGTTTGTTTATACTAGGAATTCTTGTTTTTAAAAAATCAGTTTGAGTGGTAATACATGTCTTGATCTGTATTCATTTTTTTAGGTAAACCGAAAAGTTATGTTCCTTTTAATGGAATGTTATGAAGTAATCAATGATTATAAAGTATATATTTTTGGCATGAAAGGAATTTTGATCTTTTAAACTTAGTTTAAACATCACTCTTTTTGATTGCACAGGAGAAAAAGGGCAATAGAATACAAATACTGTTAAATTTGACCTAATTTTAGTCTGTTGGTTTCATGTCATTGTTTGAAAATAAACAATTCAGAAAATACTGTTATGTATTTTTATTCATACATCCATATCTATTTTTTTTCGTGGCTGTTATATGTTAGAATAAAATGACCTTATTAATCTGGATGATAACTGTTGATCAGAGGTTATATTGTGATATTTTATAAATTTGTTTTTGAAATAATGTTGCATATCACAGAATAATAGTTGATTCTAGTATCTAAAATAGTCTTAAATTTTAAGATTTTGACATATATTTTTTGTCATAACTTGAAGTGAATTTGAAGAATTCGTGTTTTATTTTGTAATCCTAACATGATCTATTCCTTACTTCTTCAGGCCACATTACTTCAAACTGTTCATTCACTTCACTGCAGCTTTACTGGTCTTTTTCTTCATCACTTTAACATACATGTTGAGTGTTCTTACTTTGTTAATATTTTACTGATCTTTATGGATCCACCTAAGTAGAACTCTCCAAGCGTAAATAATGTCACATTGTTTTCACAGCATAATGTTTGCTTGGAGGTGCTTCTCCATAGCATGTCTAAAATCTGCAAAAATTCTTACTGAATTGAAAAGTTCTGAGTTGCTTTTTAATCCATTTTCACTCTTGCAAAAAGAATTATAGCTACTTTGGTTTTGCCTTTTACTTTATATACGACTTTATGCAAATTAACACTGTACTAATACAATTGCATTATATTTATCATTGAGGTACCTTCCAACTCTATATTTGAATTTGCCTCTCCCCTTTATAATCATTAAAATATAATAACTTGGTTTTGATTAAGGTAATGATAGGTCATTTCAGTATTTCAAACTCGGGGGAGTTGTTTACAAAAAGTAAAAAGCACCATCAAGTGCTATGTTTATGTGTATGCATGTTACCATATTTTTGATTTCTTGCATTATTACTGTTTATGAATGCTCTATACATTCTCATAGCACCCCATTGTTTTAAAGTTTGGTAACTACTTTGTGTACCTCATGATAAATTAGAAATTACTAGAGGGCAGAGAAGATGTTTCTTTAATTTAGTAGCTATGTTTGGAAGGTATCACTTGCCTTGGTAGGTGTTGAGAAAATAAGCACATTTTGATGAATGTCTACATTATGGTATGAAGTTCTTTTTAAAGTATGTGATATGTCATATCATTTTTTTCTTTGAGTGTTGGATAGGCTGATAAATATGGTGGCACAAACACTATCCTAGGTTTAAGAGAAAGAAACCAAGAAATTCTGCTTTCCCATAGCTGTAGCGAGTGGAATGTAGATAATTGAGGGGGACATCAAAATTTGGCCTTGTATTTTCAAGTTTGTTATACTATTTATATAATGTACTATATTGCCCTTTAAGAAATTTTGTTAAATATTATATACAATAGAGTATAAATATCTACCTTTTTTAAGTCTTCAATTATGTATATTACTATCACCTCCATTTAGTTTTTCTTTCTTACACTGGATGATGACCTTACTGGTTTTGTTTACTTCTTTCTGAAACTTTGGTTTTAAAATACTGTTAGTGTATACAGTATTGTTATTGATACTGTTTGGGTATTGAACCAAACTATTATGTGCCTTTATATAGTCTTAACTATCGCATTATCTCAGATTGTGCTGGGCAGTTTGAAACTGTGTTTTTTATTTTTGTTTTAAATAAGAAAATATAAGCCCCGTCATTAAACTACCCTTTAGGAGTTTCCCTTTGGGAGTTTCCCTTTGGGAGTTCAGTAATCAGGAAGAAATTGTTTTTCATATTTTGATATATTTAATAAATCCAGGCTCTGATGTTTTCAAGTTTTCTCTCAAATTCTGCTTGGCCATTTGCTTCAAATGAAAATTAGAAATATTTTGGCTTCCTTGGAGCATTTTTTTATGTACTACCATGTGTTTAATAGAATTCCATTCTCATTAATGAAATCTGATCATTTTAATTATAGTGAAAAATTCTTGTCATATAAGCAAATGAATTTATTTATTAAAGTTCTTTAAAAACATTAGGTAGCAAACTATATGAAAGAATTGCAGTGCTTTTCTTAAAATGAGACATAACAGAATTTCAGTTAAAATTGTCAGAAATCACTGTATAAATATAAAGTTGCTCGTTGTGACATTTGTTCATACATTTTGCCCTCTTCTGTGGGGAACTTGGGTAATGAAGTGTAGATTTGACTGTTGCTTGCCAGTTGGAAGGGCTCCAAAAACAAGGAGGCATTTGTACATGTGCAGATGTTGGCAGAGTTCCCTTTTCTTCTGTTGTCAAAGACCATTTTATTTTCACAAAGATATGTTTGTATCTGTTCTACAATATGGCATGTGAATAATATACCGATAGTATATAGAGGAGTGTTTTAAAAAAACTTTTTCATGGCAAAATTATATTACTTCCCATATTTATTTATTCTTAGTGTTTTCACTTTTTAATATCAGAGACTTTCTACATGAATACTTCTGGAAAATAGAGAAACCTTTTGTAATCGTTTGTGCAACTAAATTGTCAAGGTCATAGGTATTTTAAATTGGCAGGCAAAATTAAAAATAGTAGTTAGAAATCAGTTTTTGTACTAAACATTGAACATGAGCACCTTTTCCTAATCCTCAGAAGAAATTCTTACCATAAGATTAAAAATTTACTTACCTCTAGTTTCTAATTGATAGTGTCTGCACCAAAATTGTATTGATTTACTGTATTTAAATATTCATAGTATCTATATTTTTTATAGAATTACTGTTTTATCACAAAATGAAAATTGTGAATATATGAAAAGATTGTTGTGCATTAATAGTCTTAAATTGAAGCACAAATGAAAATCGGGAATTAGGGATGAAGTTTTAAAAGCCTTTTTATTTTAAGGTAAAGTTAATGTTGCCTACTTTAAGACTTAAAGAGCCTCTCTGCTGGCACTTTAAATGTATGTAAAAAATTGCTTAGTTTTTTTTTTTAAATTTTAAAAAATACAACAAAAAAGGATAGACATAATACAGAATTTCAAAAAAACAGAAATCAACACTAATATATTGCATATTGTGATCTTAGAAGTAGTTGTTCAGGTTATAATATCTAGGCATAAAAAATGATCAAGCAATCAAACAGTGACAGCACAAACTGTTCTTTCTGATGTACTAACAGACTAGTAGTAGTATTATCTATCTTGCATACATATACATACATATAGTTATATGTTTATACCTACATACATACAGTCTTTTCTTTTCTTTCTCGTATCCCAGTTGTTCTTTTCTTTTGAGCACTTAACAGTGAAAGTAGGCTACATTTATACTCACTAGTGACTTACTGTAAGATTATACTTAATACTACCTTCTCAGATCTCCTTAATGGTTGTATAAACGTCTCGTAGTTTCTTTTTTTCCAATATAAGGCAGATTCCTAGCCTGAAGAATGGCTCTCAAAGCTCACCTGTAGTTGTGATCTTATGTATAAAGTTTAAAATATGACTTCCTTTTTTCTCCAGTGCCCATTTTGTAGTTTAGTTACAAAACTCATTAAATAAATAATTTTAAGGCTGGGCCATAGTGAACAGAAAATGTTGTGGTCAGGGAAAGGAAAATAAGACTAACCTGAAAATAAGACTAATTACACTAAAGTAGGAATTGCACTGATGAATCGGTTTGTTGTCGCCCTGCTTTTGGATGTAGTTTAAAAGCTCAGGAATTGCTCTGACCACTTCTGGAATAGCTCAGGTACCTATTAAATGCTGTCATGGGCCTCTGCCACATTTTAGCAATGATACCCTACTCATAATAATTTGTTTGGTGTTTGGTCTCCTAAAATAAAAACCTATGGCTACAGAGACTGTAACTTTAAAAAAGTGTAAAGTTATAGTTATACTTTGGTACTCCAGTGCTCTGAAACTCCTTGTGTGAATGTGTGAATTTGGTTTTTGATATATTTTGACATAAAAATTTTTGTTCCAGTGCTTGTTTTACAGTGAACTTGTCAGTGTTGATTGCCTTCTATGTCGCTACCCTTCCAGTCACCCCCACCCAAAATAGTTTGCTACTCATTGCTTTTATTGTCTTCATGACTCTTAGAATCAGTTAACAATAAATATCAGAGTATCATTGTGTTTATTTATAGGGGTGTAAAGGTAAGAGTTACAGAAGAAATGAAATTTATCTCTAATGAACTGTTGGCTGTAATAAGGAAATTGAAACTTATTCAAGTAGCAGTCTCTACCGAGAGGGTCTTAAGAAAAACCTATAACTCCTTCATCACAGTCTCTTATAATATTAAGGTCATTCTTTTGTAGAGTTTTCCTTCGGATGAGGGTTGGCCATTTGCAAAATATCTTGGAGCATGTGGAAGAATGGTGGCTGTAAATTACGTTGGAGAAGAACTGTGGAGTTACTTCAATGCACCATGGGAGAAAAGAGTTGACCTTGCTTGGCAGTTAATGGAAATAGCAGAGCAACTTACAAACAATGACTTTGAATTTGCACTCTACCTCTTGGATGTCAGCTTTGACAATTTTGCAGTTGGTCCTCGAGATGGGAAGGTAATCATTGTAGATGCTGAAAATGTTTTGGTTGCTGACAAAAGATTAATTAGACAAAGTAAGTATATAACTTGTTTTTTTTTTTTTTTTTTTGGTACTGGGAATCAAACTCAGGACCTTGCACTTGCCAGGCAGGCTGTGTGCTGCCGAGCTATATCCCTGGCCCTAGTATATAAATTTTAGATTTATATTCTTATGCAATAAGAATTTTTTTCTGTGTCAAAATGATGTTTATATGAAGTGAGCCTTGAATTTCCTACTTAGATGAAAACCTTGCATCTTTCTTACTTTATATAACTCGTATCAGCAAATATTTATTAAACTTCCACTCTTAGTTATTTTCTTCATATATTGTAAAGTATATTTGAAGTTCAAGTGTATACAGATATATTGTGTGTTTCTGCACACGTGCATGTGTGCCTATGTACATGTCTTTCACATACTGTGTGCTATATTCTGTGGGTTAGGTGTCTATAAAGTTTATATTGTTACAAGTTTCCAGAGAGATTTCACATTTCACTGGAGTCTCTTATAGTGATGTTTTGTGTTTTATTCTCATGGATTCTTACAGGTATTGTTTTTAACTATTCGGATGATTCCAGCATCAAAGATCAGATGTTTAGTTTGATACTCTGATTATTGCATTTTACCCAAAACGTTGTTCTCCATTTATTTCCGAGTTCTCTGCAGGATAAAAAGGAAGAATATATGAAATGTTATGAAAATCAAATACTATAGAAAATTTAATGTGTCAAGGATAAAGCCTGTAGTCTAGAACCAGTTCATTTAGAAAAATAAATTGAAGGGTTTTTGTTCTCTGTTTATATTTTGAATCCCATCCCATTATCTCCTGTGGTAGAAGGGGGAAGTAAGTATTGCTGGATTAGCAGAAACTGCTTATTTGTGGCACCTGACGAATGCAGCTAATATGGCAGTAGTATATTGACAGTGTCATATGATCTTATCATTATTCTGTTAAGTATTTGGTTTTACTCACTGCACATTTTGGTTCTTTGCTCACCCTTGAAAAGTGTTATTTCTTGCTACAGAAGTCTTCACATAAAGAATGAATGCCCTACTGGCATGTTCCACTTTCCACTTACCTCTTCATACTTCTGTGAATGTTGTAGTAACTTGAGCAGTGTTTTTCTTTTTTAGAGGTGTACAGGTCAGTCGTTTTTAGTGTATTCATAGGTTTTGCAATTTGCCTAAACTTTTCACATTTTCATTCCAGTGTTTGTAATTTTTTGTTTTTCACTTTACACAGATACTCTTAGAAAAAAATGTTAGTTTTATACTGTTTCTTGACTTTATTTAATCTAACTGTATAGCTTCTATATGCTTGCATTTCATACAGGAGCATTGTTCTAGTGCTGCTTTAATTCTGACCAGCTCTTCTCAAATGTCTTACAGTAAGACCTGGAAGTAGCCATTTTGCAAAAAACCTTCATTCCTTCTTTTTTTCTTATCATTTTCTAGTAAGTGACTTTTCTTTTTTCTTTATGGAGAAATTGAGATTTTGCTGTGGCAACTCCCTCAGTGCCCTTCCCCTTATTATTTTCTGTTTTTAGACAGCAGATCTTTCTTTTAGAATGTGTATCAATTATTTTCATTTTTCGCAAGTTAGTCTCCAGTTTTTTTTTAACTTCCCCATAAACAAGTACATGCAAGAACTCTTTCTGTTTCTCCTTGATTTCAACTGTTCTTAAAACTATTGCTGATTTATCTGTCTCAGTCTCCATTCGATTTTTTTTTTTTGGTAGCTTCTTTTTTTAATACAGTTTTTTATGTTATTAGTACTTTTTAATTTACATTTACAGTTGTCTTGGGGGATGGTTAACATGTGCTTGTTACAGCTTGTTTCTTTTTTTTTTAATCCTCTTCCCTTTCCCTCCCTCCCCCTTCTTCTCTAGTTCCACTATCCCTTTTTGTATACTTGTTATTATTCGTCTTAGCTCATGTCATGGCATATCTTTATTCTTATTTTCCCTTCACCAAAGCCTTTTCACCCCTTGCCCCTGTTCTCTTGGACCATACCTATTATTGCATGAGATCTGTAGGACGTTATGCAAGTGCTATACCACTAAGCTGCAGTCTGACCCTTTTAATTTTTAAGACAGGATCTCACAAAATAACCAGATTGGCCTCAAACTTGAGAGACTGACACTTCAACCTCCCACTTAGAGGGAATTCCAAGTGTGTGCCTCCTTGCCTAGTTTAGAAGATAACTCTTGATTAATAACAATTTGAAATTCTATCCCTCTTTATCTTCCGTTAGAATAGTCACGTTTTAAAAACAAATCAGTTCTCACTTGCTTAAATGATTTTAATGACTTCTCATTGTTCTTCAAGTAAAATCCAAATTCCGTATGGGGGACAATCTATGTGACCTGGCTTCATACTGCTTGATTTAGTACCGCTCTGTCTCTTCTCCTTGGACTTTAGGAATAATGGCCTATTGTCCAATCTTTCTACTTCTGGGCTTTTCCCACTGCAGTTTGCTCTACCTAAAATGCCTCATCTTCTTTCCATATATTATGTAGCTAGCTACTTGTCTTTTGAGCCTTGGTTTGGTCAAGCATATTCATGATAGTGTTTTATGAGATGGTGTTATACCTCCAACCATAAAATTGTAAGTTTCAGATCTGGTTTGACTTACATGTGTGACATACTCACTTAAATACATATCTTATAGCTATTTTATTTGCATTATAAAAATTGATATGTATATGTTATTAGTACCTTTCTTGTCCTCTAGTTAGAACCTTTACCTATACGCATACTTTTTATCTGTTGATATTTGTCTCGTGTTTCTCCAGTTGGTTTTTATATTTCAGTGCTTTGTTGGTTTCTCTTGTCATCTTTGTCCCTCAGGTCTTTAACCCAGAGTTATCTTTCTAGAAAATAAATCATGATCATAATTCTGCAAGTTGTAGCTTGGTTCTCTATCACCTCTCCATACCTAATCTCCCAATCTAGCCACAATGAAGTTCTTATTGTTTCCTCAACCACTGGACCAATGTTTTAAGTGCATAGTTGGACATAGCATAGTGTTTTCCTTCATTGCTTTTCTGACTTGTTTAATTTTAAGACCTAAAATCAGCTGTAGTTTTTTATACAGCCTTCTGTAGCTCTAGTCAAAAGTAGTAGATCTTCTCTAGCCTTCTAGTGTTATATCATACTTTATGATTCTGTGTATAATGATAAATCAGTAGACTGAAGCTGTAAGTGGTAAGCATCTTGTGTGATTCTTCCCTCAACATTGATAATTCCCAATAGTTATGTGAATTAATTTATTTAAATGTTTACATCTATAATGTATTTTTATATATGCATAGTACTGTAGAACAGATTTGTTAATTATGAAAATGTTCTATTTTTGGAAGTAATGAGAACTTTTAAAATGTATTTCTCTTCTTTCTGTTTTTCCCTGTTTTACAGATAAACCTGAAAATTGGGATGTATGGTATGAAAGCAAATTTGATGATTGTGATAAGGAGGCATGCTTATCATTCTCAAAAGAAATTCTTTGTGCTCGTGTCACTGTGGACCACAATTATTATGCTGTTTGTCAAAACCTCTTATCCAGACATGCCACCTGGCGTGGTACCTCTGGAGGACTTCTTCATGATCCACCAACTGAAATTGCCAAAGATGGCCGACTCGAGGCCTTACTGGATGAATGTGCCAACCCAAAGAAGCGCTATGGCAGATTCCAGGCAGCAAAGGAACTGAGGGAATATCTGGCACAATTAAGTAATAATGTCAGGTAGTCTAAGGTGAACTTTACATTTTTTTCTTTTCTCCATTTAAATAGCACTGGCAAAGCTAAACCATCAGAAATTATCTGGAGAAATGGAATTTGGAAGTGGTATATCCAGAGGATGCTAAACGTGCACTGATATATCTTACATAACATCCATCAAAATAAGACATTACTACAAAATTCATGTGATGCTTCTGCAAATAAGTACTTTGGAGACTTGAGCTATCAGTGACTGCTTTTCTCCTCCCCTATGCCTGAGTGGATTGATGAATATTGTTAAGCTATTGGAACTGAGTCTGATAGTTACATTGGCTTGTGTATCAAAGGGTACTTGGTAACTTAGTTTGCATTACTATCATGATTTTGTGAATCTCTTGCATTTACTTTGAATGTCAACTTAGATTGGCCTGTTTTATAGGCCACTCATTCCTTCTGATGTATAGGTGTTTTATTTTCCATTTTTATTATTTTTTAATTATTACACATTCAGGTTACTATAGGCTTTCATTTAAATTTTAGCTAGTTTTCATTCAGCGCTATGCGGTACATATTTACTGTTAGGGCAGGAGTCCCTGGTTTGTTGTTTTTTTTTTCAAAAAGCTGGATATTTTCTTATGTACATACTTTTCCTCTGCCTTCTGTGGTTTTATCATTGCATGACATCATTTCAGGTTTAAAGAAGTACATCCTCCTCTGCCAATTATTATAAATGTACATTGAACACAAAGTTCAGCATATGTTACGAGATGTCATTTCATCTTTACTAAAGGCTTTAAAAAGAGTACACTAGTAATCTACACCTTGATAATTTTGGTTCAGAAAAAAAATATAGCCTAGTATTTTAAAAATGCTAACTAGTCCAAGGTAGTAATGCATATGCCAAAGAAATACTAAACCTAGTCCTATGTTTAGAATTTAAAATAGAATTGGTCACCTGTTTCTTATTACACTATTTCCAATATTTGAACTCTGTCATTATTAAATTCAGATCTCCTTGGTTATTCTTTAAAACAGGCTACTGCTTTTGAGAATATGTGACTTAAAGATATTTTAGACTTCTCATAACTGATAGTTTTGCAAAAATACTAGTCATTGAATTTGATCAGGCAGCAGAATCTTTTATTTATTGGTAGACTAATAATTTTTACTATATAGCAGATAGTTAGCCAGTCTGCCCAGTGGGGTCTTTACCTGGTTGCTAAACATCAAAATATTAAATAACCATATGGATCAAAATCAGTAAATTGTGAAATTTGTAAGCTATTTAAAAAGTTATTCTGACTATAACTAATGTATGTAATAATTTTCTGTTTGAAGTTATTACTCATGTTTACAGCAAAATTTGGTGTACTGTGCAGTAGTTAGTTCTAGACTGACTTTACCTAAGTCAGAAAGTAATTAAAATATCTACAACCAAAGCCAAGTTTTTTTTCATTCATTCAGTGACTATTTATTGAGCATTGATTTTGTGCTAGGCACAGCAGTAGCTGCTATACACTGAACATGACATATAGTTAAGTAACTTTATCAAATACTTTAATGTAGCTATGTCTTAAGTTGAAATTATATTAGGATGATGTGTTCACATTATTTGACTTTTCTGATGAAAATTCTGTTCATACTATCTAAAATTAGTTTGCTGCAAAAAAAGAGACAAAATTAATAAAGGTATTTCCAGTTTTAAAACTGGCAAAGAGTAAGAGATTCCCATTATAAAGTAGATTGCATTATATTAATTTTTAATGTATCAGTTCATTGCATAGATCTCAATGAAACATTTAAGTGCTAAAGAATTTTACTAAGATGACTTTTTACAACTTTGAAAAGATTTTGAAGGGAGTAGAAAAAAATCACTTGTCCAACATTTCCTTCGTAACTCAAAACTAAAAATATATAATTTCAAAATGGGACATCTTTTATATTTGATAAGTATTCATTACAAACCTTAGAATGGTTTAGCTAACATTTATCTTACCTTTTGGAAGAGTGATTATAATCGTGATTACACTGCCAGCAGTGATTGCTACTACTTGAGGTAGGTTTTTATAACTACCATTTCCCCCCCATGAGATTATGTGGAATTTCTTTAACTTTGGAAAAGATTGAGAAGAGAGTAGAAGAATTAGGAATTTAAAATTACAGGGAAAAATATGTATGTGAAAAGCAATAAATATTTTGTTCACTTTGCTATCAATATATTCACTATTAGATATTTATTATACAGCAGCAATTTATATTTTTAATCATTGCCCATTAATAGACGCAGTAAAATATTTTTGAATCAGACATTTGGGGTTTGTATGTGCATTAAAATTGTCTTTTGTACTGTAAGTTACTGTTTAATTTGAATATTTTATCAAAACTGTCTCCCTGTGCCTTTATAATAGAAAGTTGTTTCTACAACTTTTAATGATCTTAATAAAGAATACTTTAAGAATCATACTTTTCAGACCGTCTCTTGACTTGAATTATTTACATTTTTTATTAGAAAATGAGATTTTCCTTTTACATATGTTTTTGTTAGAATTTTTGAAAACTATTTGGTTTAATGTAAGCTGTGTGTTTTATTTTTCTTTAATTAGGAGTATCTTAAGTTTTACTATAAAAATGAAATTTGTAAAAATATTTTCATTATGGGAATTTTCTAATGTATCCAAGAGAATAAATGTAATGAATAGTAGTATAATGCACTATGCTAACTCCAAATGTTAGCAAGATGAAACCAAACTTAATTCATTTTACTTTCCCCTAGTTTATGTTCAGCTATATGATTTTTGGGGGTGGGGAGGGGAGACTGTAAGATAATGTGTTGCTTTATAATCAAGCTGGCCCTTAACTTGCTGTACAGCCCAGGATGGCCTTGAGCTCAGGGCAGTCCTGCCTCAGCCTCCCAATTATAGAGGTGGAATTGTAGGGCTTAGCCAGCTGAGCTATACAATTTGATTCATATGTACACGGTAAGCATCTTTTCCTCCAACAAAACGACAGTACCATTTCAAACCAGTAAATTAAAAGTTTTCAAAAATTGATTTTCTGGTTGGATTGAACATTTTTCTGCTTCACTATCAAGAATAACTTTAAGGATAAAAAAATACAACTGAAGACAAGATCATATACTTGTACAAAGAGAGTATCTTACCCATTTCTTTAATTATAAATTAATGGAATGGAAGATTTGCGAGGACAAGGAGCAGTGAAGATGTCCCAAAAAACAAGGTATAGAAAGAAAAAGGAGAAATGAGAGTTGAAAATAAAATAAATTGCAAAAGGAAAGGTAAAACTTTATTGCCTTTCACTTTACAGTTTGAAAGTTCCTGTGTCTACATAGATGACTTGGGTTACTCTTATGGATCTACCTCAGACATTTTTTTTTTTCCTTTCAACTTTATCTACAAATTCTGTTGAAACTATAGGCCATTCTTTTTGTACCCTAAGATCTAAGAGACCTGTAAGAAATTCTCACTTTTAAGGGGACATATCATTAAAAATATGTTCAATTGTTACTCAGGCTTAGAACTGTGTTAATTTTAGACTTTCTTTTCTGTATATATGTTCAGGTGATAGATAACTTCAAGTTTTAAAAGAAGTGATCCCTAGACTATCCGATAAAAACAGGACCAGCAAATTCAGTATTTTAATCCTGTATGTAACAAAATCAGTGACACTGCAATATTGTTAAAAGGACTCAGCAGTTTTGTGCTTTTTCTTTTTGTATTCAGACACTGATTACTGATTTTAGTTTTTTATAATATCTTCATATTTTTAACTGCCTCCTTAATAAGATCTTTTGTAGGTTGTCTCTCCATTTTTAGAGAGAAAGACATAGTAATACTGGATGTGCAGGAAGGGAATGGGGGAAAAAACTCACCCTCATTTGTTGCCATAAAATGTGTTTCCAGTCATAAATAATTCTAAAAGACAATCATTAAGTTAAAACAATGTCCATATGTTTATAATACCACAGATAAAACTTTGATTTTTTTTTTTTGCAGTCTTACCAGGATACTGTATTTTTATGGGTTTTTTTTTTAAATGTTGTGATTCTCAAATATCATTTTCAAATATTTTGAGAAATAGAATAAATTAACAATTAGAAGTTACAGGCAGATTTTGGCCTTACGAAACTAAGCATATTGGTATTAGTGATACGTAATGAAATTTTGAGCATAGTTTTTTCTTCGCTCTAGCACTGTTTTCCATTTTAAAAGTTGTTAAAACTAGAAATCTCATTTGATAACCACTTTTTCCCAAGGGGAAGATAGTTTCTTTGATGCCATTTAAGACAAAAGGCAATTTAGAAAAAGTTTTGAGCCATTTAAAATGATTTTGGGGGGGGTGGAATTAAACTCATGACTTCATGCTTGCCAGACAGGCACTGTGCTGCTGAGCTGTATCTTTGGCAAAAATGAATACATGTTTTTGAGAGAGAGAATATGGATCTTTTCTTTGACCCTCGTTAGTTGTAGCTTTAAACAACTTAACATCTATGAGATAGCATCCATAGTTTAAAAAGAAAATACTTTGTTTGACTCTTACGAGATTATGAGACTGATGGAGTAATGTATGGGAGATTACTTTGAAAGCTGTGAAGTGCCACACAAGAATTGCAATAACAAACATTGATTTTTTTTTTAACACAGAAAGAAGGACCTTTATTCAGAATTAAATAATTGGTTTCTTGCTAGTTGGCAGCACCTAGCCACCAATGACATTTCCTCTTTATAACTTGAGACTGTATATACTAGTTTTAGCTGAGGAAGAAACATTTAGCAGGTATTTTTAGAAAACTTCCTGCGGTTTAAATGAAATTGTTAAGGATATAATTCAGCATAAAAATTTTTAAGTTTCCAGTTCCTTACTCGCCATAGGCTAATAATTTATAATCAACTGAGGAAACAACTAACTTTTGGGGAAAAGAAAGCACTGATCCAAGGCTGGTTTGTGTTACCAAATTCTTATTCTTGAAAATAACCTTTCCACTTTTTGTTGAAATATGAAAATAAGGAAAAATCTCTGTTGCTGTATTACTAATTTTCAGTTTGTGGTTGCATTTAATTTTACATCTTTACTGTGACTAACTTATTATTTGATATAACAGTGTTTATGTAGTTATTAATGCATGTATGTGTAGATATAAAGCCAGTAAGCTATAACTTAACGTCTTTGAGGTCTTAATAGAAGAAGCACAATGGAACATAGCACCACCAAATAGGCAGTGTTATTCAAATCAAATAAGGATGTAGTGCATGAGTCTTAAGTAAGGAGGTGCTTGCGGGTAATAAAACTGTGGGTGGATCCAGATAATTATTCGCTTTTTGATGCCTATGCTAACAAACTAACAAAAGCTTCACTTATATTATAGATTGCAGCTTGCCAACCTCCATTCTAAGTTATTGCATATATCTGCATAGAAGCATGCCATTTTGTTTCACTATTTCACAGGCTAAGCATGTCCAATTTTTTAATATTAAATGTAATGAATATCCTTATAATCATGCAAGTGTGTACTTCTATAGGAAATGAAACTACCAGTACAAAGGTGTGCATATTTAGTTATGTAAATTAGCTTCCAAATTCCCCTGGAAAAGTCTTAACCACTAGTCTCGCCAAAATAATATGAGAGAATGGATTTTTTTACCTCCCTGTGAATACTATCTCTCAGCATTTATTGATTTTATTTTTACTAATATTGTGTGAAATACTATTTCCTATGTTTTTATTTGCAACTGCTTAATAACAAATAGATGAGATTTGAGACTAGTATCTCCTTACCTTCCTTCTTCCTTTAGAATAAGTGAAAAATGCAGTAATTAACATGGGGGAATATTTCCTCTATTATTGATAAGCCTGTTAGCATAACCAGTATCAATGGTAATTTTCCAAATGTTCTATGACAGAGTCAGTCTTTCACAGTGTGTCACAGGCAGAGTAGGAAAACCACAAAGCTTTTACCATTGGTACTCTCCCTTTGAGACACAGAGAAGGAGAAGCAGAGAATTGGTGATTTACGAGACAGTCATACTAAAAGGAAAGAGAAAGTGGCTAAATAGTACATGCCCTGTTCATTTTCCAAACTAACCAGGTAGATGAGTCATTGGTAAAGGGGAGAAGACAGATCATGAATGCTATTTTTCAGTTCTTTCAGCCTGGAAACCAGTGTCTTCTAACAGTAGCTACAATGCAGTCTTGCTATCTTTCCAATGAGTTTGATGGCCATTTAAAATTTTGTGTGTGTGTGTGTGTGTGTGTGTGTGTGTATACTGTTTTATCCTTAGTCCATCCTAAAAGACACAATGAGTTATCATTTACATTTTTATTATATATATACACATTATATATAATATATATATGTAATACATATATTTTAAAGCCCTTTGGTACTTTTATTGTGTTTAAACTTAAAAGTCAAAGAAAGCACAAGCAAAATAGAGTAGCTAATGTATTTGCAAATCACTTTATGTCCAGAATTTATATTGACTTAGCTTTTCAGAGTCTTGCTATACTTGTTTATCCACTTTGTGGATATCCCAGTGTCATCAAAATTTACTGAAGTCACATTTCTCAAAAGAGTACACCAATACTGTCACTGGAATTTTCTTCAACCCCATAGTCTCCAGTTAGGAATATTTTAATGATAGCTCTTGAACTTATAGTACAGTAACAATGTTTCATATTAAAAAAAAAAACTAGAATCCATATTTTTCTCCTTACCTGGCTCTTGAATACTTTGTTGTCTGAAATGTTTATGTTAGAGTTTTCTGGCACAATAAAGGAGCAGAATATAAGGAGAAGTAAAAGTGGCCTTTTTATTTAAAGGACATGGAGAGGAGCCCACAACTAGCAATGGTTTGGCTTTCTCCTCTGACCAGATATGGGGATGTGGTATATATGTGACCTTTGACTGGATGTGGTGCTTGGGGCGGGCAGTGATGATGTGTAAGGAGCTGATTGGGCTTTTTTTCTCATGCACTGTGAAAGGAAGGAGGAAATTGTAATGGGTAAGAAGGAGGAAGTGACCATCCGGGTAAACATCCCCAGTTTGGCCTTCCTCCACTTCCATAATGTCCTGTAATTTATTATAGGGCAAAACTCTGTTTAGGGTTTGCATTTTTCCAATAATGAAAGGAATAATAACTAAATTTGAACATGTATAGGCAATGATAACAACTTGAAAACTATTGCCTGGCTGACAGCAGATTATAAAAACTGCTTGGCTGACAGCACTGATTATAAAACATGTTTGATTTCAGATATGTTAAAATGTGGAAAATAGTTTTATCATAATTGATGAGCTATAGTACTTTTTTCCAGTGTCATATGTATATATAAAATCAAATTTGCCATTTTTAACTATTTAAATTAAATTAAGTGGGATTAGTTACATTCATAGTATTATAGAATTATCACTTACTGTTTACAAAATGTTTCATTGTTCCTGTCAGAAACTCTGACTAAGCCATATTTCTCATTTCCTTTTTCCCCAGCTCTTCATGTTTTCTAACTTACTTTGTTTCTATGAATATGCCTATTCTAGATATTTCATAGAAGGGGACTCAGATTACTATATAGTTTTCAAGATTCATCCATGTTGTAGCATGCACTGAAATTTCATCATTGTAGTCCACTATTATTCCATTGTATGTATATATTTCATTTTTCAGTTTTTTGAGACAGGATCGTTCTGTGTAGTAGGTTGGCCTCAAATTCACAGTGTAACACAGGCTGGCCACCTACTTGTGGAGATCCTTGCCTCATCCTCCCTAGTGCTGGGATCACAGGCCTGTGCTACCATGCCTGGCTTCATTTTGTTTATTCATCTGTTGAAGTGTATATGAGTTTTTCCCATCTTTTGCTTATTATTAATGGTGCCACAGTGAATATTTGTGGACAGGTATCTGAATTCTTGTTTTTAATTATTTGGTATTTGTACCCCAGAGTACAACTGCTTGTTCATATGATAATTTTGTGTTTAACTGAGGATCCATTAAACTGTCACACATCTTTCAACTCTGATGTCTGATTGATGTGGAAATGAGTAGAAAGTTGTCCATTCTTGTTCCAAAGCAGTAAGGGAGTGGCCCATCTGATAATGGTGTTCAAGCAGATTTATGTCTTACAAATGCAAGAGCTAGCAGAGGTTTTTTAATGACATTTTTTTTTTTAGTAACAAAGAGATTAGTCTTTGTAAATTAACCTAAGGACTAAACCTATTCCCAGAAGGACTGAAGAATTTGTTTTAAAAGTTTGGAACAGTAGATGGAAATCGCTGAATGGCTCTGCTTGACCAAGGGAGAGAGATTGAGGTACCACCAGGGATTGTCTAGGCTGGAAAAGGGAAAAGCTGATGGGCTAATGTGAGCAGACACATAGAAAAAATTAATTAATTCAGTTCTGTTAACATCATTTTAAATAATACCAGTACTCATGAGTAGGCTCTGATACACATTATGTTAAATACTTTTATCTTTAAAACAAGTTGGTATGTTGCCTTCATTTTACATATGAGGAAAGAAACTGAATTTAAAAGCAAAGTGACATGTAAGGGTACAGAGCTGGCAAACTGCAAAGATAGTGTCTGAATCCAGGGCTCTCTGGTTCTCTCACCTTCCCCCAACCCTTCTCATTCCACCACACTGGCAAAATTCCATGAATGCAGTCTTTTTTTTTTTTTTTTTTTTTAATACTCACTTGGAAACAGCTGTGAACCCATGCTTTCTGGGGCCTAAAGCTTCTATTAGGGACCACCTTTAAGATTCAAGCACGTAAAGGAGGCCCATGCCAGTGTGGGGTTTTGAAGCTAAAGCTTCATAAATATTTTTCATTGCGTAGGTTTCTGAACACCATTTAAAACTTAGTCTTACAAAATAAATTCATCTGGACATGAAATGTATGTATATATTTATGTCACAGTAATCCTTAATTGGCTATACAACCAACTGTTAGATGAGGTTATCCTTGTATTTTTATTTTTGGTATATTTACCTTCATTTTGCATCTCTGCGTTGCAGCACTTACATAAGTATGGGTATGTTTATGTTTATAAAAGTGCATTTTTAAAGGTAAATATTTTTAAAGTGCTTGCCAAGCTAAGCATAGGGTTTGTGTACCTTTGCTTTAGTCTTTAGTCATACATTTCTAGTCAAAACATTATTTTCCAAAGTTACCTAGGTCAACACCTTTTCTTTAAATGTCAGTTTACTTTATTGTGAACTGGCACTCCAGGTGTGGGTGAAGAAAGCTACATTAAAGATAATAGTGGTTGAGCATAAAAATAGAAGACCCAGTAAGCACACTCATCCTGTATGCAAGTCTCTTTGCAAAGTGACTTTTCTTCGTCAGGAAAAAGTACATTAAAAGATTATCCCATCCTTGAATATGAGACTGGGTCAATAGAAGGTGGTAGAATGGTGTAGTTCCTAAAACGACATCGAGAGGCCTGAAGTTTTGTCCTTTATTGTTAGCACACAGTTGCCATTCTCCGAAGGAACCTGAGCACAGTGAACAAAGACATGGCTCATGTGACAAGCAGTATACATGCCAAATATGTCTGTGAGGCCATTGTAATCATTCTGTATTAGCTGAGCCACATACTGCCTGCAGCTATGTGAGTATCCAGGCAAAACCAACAGAGCTGCATAGCTGAGCCAGCCTGAATCGCTCACCCACTGAATCATGAGAATGTAAGGTGATGGATGGTTAATTTGTGCATGTACTTTTGTCAGTAAGTTTTGTAGTAGTTTGTAAAGCAGCACTATATTAATGACTGACCCTAAAATAGCCTACTTTTTAACATTCAAGGTGGTTCTGTATCTTTCCCCACTTCCATTTTTAGAATGTTCACAGTAAGACTGTATTATAGCAGCCAAAATTTAAACTATTGTAGGTCATATAATAAAACATGCTGCTATTTTTGTAAACATATATGAAGTTTAACAATTCAATTTCACATTGAATGTATTTCATTTAAGAATTGTAAGCACATTCATATTGGAGGCTGTCTTTGATTTAAACCATTTAAATGCTTTCCCCCTCTTTTGGGAATTAAACATAGGACCTTTGCAATGAACTGTGTTCCCAGCACCTACCCTTCTTTCCTTCCGTTCTTTCTGTCCTTCATTTGTCCTCTTGTTTTTTGGTTTTTTTCATTGTTTTTACAATCTCGTTAAGTTCATCAGGCTGGATTTGATCTTGTGATCTTCCTGCCTCAGTCTTCCAGCTAAAACATTTAAATCTTGTAGTATAATTTCCACAAAGATTTCTGACAGTGGATTTTTAGAACATCAAAAGATAGCTAGAGTTTCCATTTGTGTAAATACATGTGACTGGTTAGAGCTCCCAGATCATGGCCTTTCTGCTTCTTCCTTGTAAATTTAATAAGTAGACCTTGTTTTAAAATGAACAGCTTTTTACACTGATTGCTCCCATCTCCTCCACTTTTTCTTGCTGAATTTATATGTCGATGACTATGTACTTTTCTGTATTTTTTAATATGATGCTTAGTGTTTTTCCCCAGTATGAATCTGGTCACTTGTGACCTGATAGGTTAGGCAGCGAAGACAATGCTATCACAGGGCTTGCAAGGGAGACATCATCTTCACTCCAGTTTTGGGTAATATCTCATGGTGCTCAAAGCACATTCTCTGACACGTAGACTGGCCACTTCTGTGAAGGATCACCAAAAGTTCATCAAAGTCAGGGTCTATAAGGGACAAGATTTAATACAGGACATATAATTAATATAAATTAATATAAAATAGAATTAATATAATTATTTTATAATATTCACCCAAAAGTCAAATGCAAAAGAGTGTGGGAGATCTGTCCACATGTTGGAGACCCAAAGAATCCAGCTGAGGGCCAGGATCCCATGCCAACGTCCTGCACGAGTCTAGCTGGAGACCTCCAGTCTGTGACAATGTCCTCTGTGAGTCCAATGTCTCGTGCAAGTTTATATCAAGAATCTGCATCGGGAAGGCCCACAGATCAGTGGTGGAAGCTAGAAAGCCTGTCAGCAGGATGAAGGATCTGTGACAGCAGACTGAGGGATATGTACTCAAGGTGAGGACCTTGAAAAGAACTGTAGTCATCCTCAGTGACAGCAAGGACCCAGGCTTCTCCTATGATGAAGACAGCTGAGTTCGTATCAGAAAAACCAGTGCAAGGAACTTCTCCAGGAGAATCAACAGTGCACCATCTTCCCCTCCAGTTCTGCTTTATGCTATTGGCAACAATCCTTAGGTGGTCCTTCCACACCCAGCAATATGCTGGTTCAATTCAACTGGTTGTTACAAATTGACCATTAGTTAATCTACTACATCACTAATGTAGGCAATGCTTAGATCACTGATAACACTTTAACCCATGACAAGACGGCCATAGAAACATGTTCATTACTCTTTAGTAGAGAAAATTGAATTTTTATATAAAAAATACAAGAAAGCTCTAAAAACACATAACTAGTTCTTATTTGGAAGGCAGAGTTGAAAAAGATAAGAGGCATAGAGTCCAATAGTTTTTGAAATTATTATAGACATAGAAAATCTATGCACAAACAATCTCTCATGGATTACCAATGAGGAGAGCAGATTACTACAGACCCAATCTGACTGTTGTTCCTCCCAATGAAGCACTTCCTCAGAACCCTATTACTTCAAAAAACAGTTTTAAAAAATCCACTGAGTTTCTCTTTCTTTCTCTCTCTCTCTCTCTCTCTCTCTCTCTCTCTGTACCTATCTCGATCTCTATCTCTTTGTGTGTGTGTAATTTGATACATGAGACAACAGACTACAATGATAGTGGTGGAGATTAAGATTGATTCATTCAGTGAATTTTGGGGGCAGTTGATGGTAGTACTGAGCCTGGAACATGGGTATTCTGCTCCAGCTTGGGGATTTCTTTCACTACATAGTCTACTTTTCATTCAGTCTCTGAGTAATCTTTCCTAGTTAGATTCCACATCATCAATATTTCATGATCCCTTTTTATCTCACCCATTTTATTTTGTTAAGATTTACTTAAATTGGATATTCTTTTCAATATCCACCATGGTAGGATGATTGATACTTTAAAAAAAGGAGTAGTAGATAGAATACTTTAGAAAATGCTTTTTAAAAATGCATTTGTCTCATTTTTAATGATAACCACAATAAAAATCTAAGTCAGAAGGTATGGAAACATTTTTTTCTCCCATGACCCTCATTTTCTTAGAATGCATGCTTTTCCCAAGTACAGATATTTCATCTTGACACTGAGAAAATGATTTGCCAAATTTTTACTAAATTCATAAAATCTCTGAATTATAAGTGTGTTAGTTAGCTTTTAATTGCTGTGATCAAATATCTTGGGAAAACAATTTAGAAGAGGAAAGGTTTACTTGGTTTATAGTTTCAGAGTTCTCAGCCCATGGTCACCTGGCTGCATTGCTTTTAGGCCTTGGCGAGACTGAAACATCATGGTGGGAAAACACAACAGAAGAAATCTGCTTACCTTAGGGTAGTCAAGATGCAGAAGGAAAGAGAAATAGCTAGAAAAAAAGGAGCTAGGGACAAGATATAGCCACTATAATTGCAACCCCCATCATTCACTCCCTTTACCTATGTCCCCATTTCTAAGATCAAATTGTGATCCCTTGGGGAATTAATCTACCAATGATAGTAAAACCCTCATAATCCAGTCACTGCTATCTGCCTCATTTCTGGGCATGATGGCACTGGAGATCAAACTCTCAACATAAAACTCTTTGGGGGACATTTCATATTTAATCCATGGCAATAAGTATGCTGCCACCATCTCTAAAAATCTAGATGAATCTTGGAAATCATGAAGAAAATTCTTAAGTTCTTTAGATCTTTAGCAATGTTTTTGTAATTCCTACAAGATGTCCAGCCGTCAAAAACATATCTAGGTAATTTGTTCCATAAATAAAAGTAATTTATTTCATATCTTTGGAAGAAGAAACCTTTCCTCTGCTTTTATATAAATAGTTCGGTAGTCTGCATCTCATTTGAAATTTCCAGCAATTCTTCCAAAATATTTTTAGTAAACTAGTACTGTTTTAATTAAAAGACATTACTTATTTTCCTTTTTGTGCATTGTATAGGCATAAAAAGAAGGATTATAAAAGCTGAATTCAAGCCATCAGTTTTTAAATTTATTCCTACTGTATGGTTTTAATAAAAATTCTAAATCTTTATTTTGGCAACAGCCAAAAGTAATGTTTGTATCTTTTTTGTGTTTTCTTTTAAGAGAATCTTAATTTGTATATTAAGAAATGACCTATCATGTGAGGGGAACTTTGTAATTCACATGACACCTCAGGTTATATTTAGTGCTACTGGCAAGAGGTTTTATGGGTCTGCAGATCATTTAACTCTGTTCAAATTTTTGGCAAGATTTTTTCTGTGTATGATATTTGTTTCCTTTTGGCAAGTTTCTGACAACTTGATGCTTTTAAAAATATATGTCTACAATGTGATCTTCAATTCTTGCCTTACACCATTTTATTTTTTGACGCTAAAAAGTTAGCTTGAACCAGGTCTTGAGCTGAACAAAATATATTCTTATATGTGCTGCTACATTTGAGAAACTAGCCTCTCTTTGCAGGCATTTCTATTTGTGGATGAATGCACTTAGGGTTACATGTATGAAACCCTGGGAAAGAAGAGTTGTCACCACAGGAACTCATCCTTCATCTCCTTGCTACCTGTCTTCAACAAGAACAAGAAGAAATGCTGGATTGGTTTTCAGTCCGTAACCAAATAAGTCCATTGAAAAATCGTTCTTAGGAGAAAAAGCCTTGTATAAAAGAAAGTGAAACACATTTTTTTGACTGTTTATAACTTGTCTGTTTATATTTCAAGGAAAGCCAGTTCATTTTACCACTTTAAAGTTATTTAAAAGGAATTAATATGGGCCATCTCATGAAGGCTAACCATTAGTCCACGAGTAGGTTGTAAACTCTGGCTTGAGGTTCTATCTGTATTTACCTTTCATCTTTTTTGCTCTTATACTAGAGCTGAGGATAATCTTTTTAGCTTTGAGGCTGAGTCAGTTCTGGAGGACAACATAAAAAACTGCCTCCTGCTTAAGGCTGCATTAGGTTTTTGGATTTCAGAATGAGATAGTCTTTGCTGAGAGCTACTATAATGTCTACCTAAATGCCATCTTAGACAATGCATGCAGCAAGGTCAGAATGACTCCAACTGGGAGGCAAAGGCTGTGTTTACTTCTTTTTTACTAGATTTGGTAGATTTAAATTGCTGCTGTTTGGTTGTGTTGTAACGAGTGTTGTCGGTTGGAGTAAACCTAAGGCTATACATTTTCAGAGCAGATATAAGTATGTTAAAACTATCTTACCCAAATCTTTTTTAAAAAATTCAGTTTGCTGGCATATAATTCAGAGTTTTGAATTTTAAGATTTGGGCCATTTATCGAGTTTTGAAGAAAGACGTGATTTGGATGGGTGTAAGGATATCTAAGATAAAGCCCTGTCCTTACCACTTATGAGTTGGGTAATCTTGGGAATATCACTCCATTTCTTTGTTTTTCAACTTTATCCTCTAAAGAAGCAGGATTGAATTATTCCTAAGGAATTTTGTAATTACAAGTTGATTTATACTTGTAGTCTCCAAAATACACTTAAACATCTCATTTTAATGATTTTATTAATTCTCAAAAATTTTTGCTCTAAAATAAAAATATTGATGTCACCAGATAAATCATATTGAAGATGTCACTGAAAAGTTGTTAAATACTATACATTTTTAAAAAAATAAATACCTATGCCCTAAGATGCTTGCAGTCTGTCAATAAACACATAATTATAGTGAGACAAGCTGCCCTGTAGAAAAAGCTTGCTGGAGGATGAGATGTATTTTGGAAACTGTGATGGGTCATAGCAGATTTTATGAGAAATATACTGGAGCAGAAAATAAAACCAAAATAAAGTTCTGTTACCTGCTCTTCTATATTTTCTTGTGACAAGTTTTAGCATCTAAATGAAATATATTTGCTTTCACAGACATACATGTGTGCATGTGCATATGTGCAGTTTGTTGAGGTGGCATGTGGTGGGGATGCATGTGGAGGATGGTGTAGTTGCTAACTAAGTGCTATTCTTTTGAATCTGGTAGTGTTTTAATTTATAGAAGCTATCTGTAAAATTTTATTCTTCTAAGTTTTTAAGTAGCTTCATGTTTTAATGGGTCCTAAACTCATTGTTTCCTGTCATATTTCTCTTAAATATTTTTTATATGATATTATATTTATATTTGAAATTTGTATTTTTCCTGTAGAGAAGACTTGTTTATATTAGTACATCTCTTCCTTTACTTATTTTTCTCCCTGGCACTATGTATTCAATAGATATATATTTGAGTTATTTATTTTTTGATTGCCACTTTCTCTTTCCCCTCCTTAGTTTTTAGTAAACTTCATCAGGACAGAGCTTTCCATTTATTTTGTTCATGGTTTTAATCTCAGTGGTTTGAATGTTGCCTAGAAAATACACATAAATAATTTCTGTTGATTGAATAGGTGAAGGCACATCCTAAAATTTTTTTAAAGTGTTTTTTTATTTAAAAGCAAACTTTAAACAAGTGATGACTCCCATTATTTAGCATGCAAATCACCAGAATTTTAAGTCATTAAATTTGTGCCTACTTGCATTTTCCTCTCATGAAACAGAAGTTTTTCATTAGCCAACACATGTCTAAGTACTGTTTTTAAAAATTAAGATATGTAAAGCATAATTATACCAAATGTAGATGGAGTATTAAAGTTACTTTAAAAATAGTAATGAGGGATCATTTGGATATTTATTCATATAAAAAAAGACTTAAAAGTTATTTTAATCTTTCAATAATGGACTGTTTTCAACAATTTTTTCTTCTATTAAAAATTCAATATAAAGGTGATAATGGCTACTATTAAAATGGAATTTATGTTGTTAGGAAATTTTATTTTCTTTAGGATCAGATTCTACTTTTTTGTGAAATAGTTTCTAATGTCTCTTTTCTTCCAAAGTTTTAATGAATATTTCTGATTTTATTTTTTGTGTATTTACTTGTTTATGAGATTAAAATTTTACAACACCTACTGAATACATTGATAAGAAACTGTGACATTTTTATATTTTATTATTGCTCAAAGAATAAAGCATGGCTATTTTGTTTCACACAGAGCCCATTCAGACTCCAATCAACACCAAGGCAAATATTGTAAGAAAATTTTCAAGATATTTGCAGGGAAAAAGCAGTAAAACTGTAATATCAAATAGAACACTAGGGAAACATGTAAACATGAAAGAACCAGGAGAATAAATACATTATCAACAGGAGCAGTTATTAGATGAAAGTTACGATGTAAACAGTAGTTGAACAATTTAGAGGCTAAATGCTCCCGGTATGACATTTAGATAATATAAGCCATTAGTACTTGAGGAATGGTAGACTGTCTGGTGAAACTTCTCCACCAATGGGAGCAAACTGCATATGAAAGCCATCCAAGTGTGGTCACTTGTCACCATATGAAGCTTTTGGAGCATAGTTCAGAACCAACACTGACCAGAAAATGGAAACGGCATTAGGGTTAATATTCTCTAATTGCAAGTTAACAGAAAGTCATTTAAACTACAATACGTTTTTAAAAATAGTGTTTTATCTCATATTTCGTAGCATAAAGGTAGGCAGGCTTTAGGAAAGAAGTGAAGCTTAGAATTGGAAAATGTCAGTTTCTTCTCATTTGTTGATTTGGTTTCTTCCTATAAGGGTACTTTGAGAACAGAGTACCTCCCAGCATTTTTGCCTGGAAAAACACCCTACATAGACTTATAAGATACTACAGATAATGAATGGGGTTCTTGGGGTGTTGGTTACTAGAAGAAAGTTGGACCTGAAATGCTGACTTCTTCTAAAGAGAATCCTTAGAGCTTGAACTTAATGTTGGAGAGGTGGGGGCAAAATAGAGGAAGAGTAGGTATATCATGGAGAAAGGTTAGAAAGTCATGGTCTATGAGATACAGTGTCTAGAAAGTCAGAGGAAAGATCTGGAGATTTTCTAGGGAAATCCTAGAGCTTACCTTTCCCTTTCTGTGCTTTTAACTTGGAGAAGACTTTTACTTGGGTTGGAGTGACACCCACTCAGAGACCCCTTCTGTGAGCATCCTATCCCCATGAACCTCTGTGTCACATTCCGAGCACTCTTTGTTAATTTTGTTTTTTTAAAATCTCCATTAAAGCAACTTATTTTTCGGAAATTATCTTATTTGATTATTATTGGCTTTTTCTTTTTAAAAACTGAGTATTATTTGTTCTTAGCTTCTGTGATGTCAAGGGCCTTGTCTTCCCACTTATTCTCTTTTGTCTCTACCATCTAGCGAAATACCAACCTAGCACCTTACCTGTATACAATTCATATCTATTGGATGAATAACTGGGACAATGATCATGATGTAGAATTGAAGGCAAGAGTAGTTAAAAAAAAAAAGGCTAGGACAGTGTATGGTATCTTAAAATTGTAGGCCAGAGTGAAGATTTTTCTACTTTTGCTATAGGCACAATGTACCTTATGCTTTGGGGACCTTTAAATATTTATTCATTATATCTGTGCTTCAATGAGATTGGGAAATCAAGAGTTAGCCAGTTTTGGACCACATCTCAGTATAGTACAGGCGATTATGTGCTCAGAGTATAAAGGGCCCTTGGATAGCTCTATATCTACGAAGGAAAAGCTCAACTATTTCATGTCCATGGATGGTCTTTCAGACTCAAGAGAGGACAACTGAGACCTTAGGGAATGGCTATAGTTGCTGCTGTGGGTTTCTGGTAGAGTCTTTGTTAGTGGTGATGGTGGCTAATGGAGCAAGAATTTGAGTCATCCCTTTACATTTGAAGGACCTAAATTAGATGCTATGAAAAGATAGGACATGCGCTGGTAAGCCACATTGGTTTTAGGATGTCATTTTTTGTGACAAAATTTATCAATCTGTCAGATATCAGGGGGAGCCAAACGCAGTATTAGTATATAGTTTTCTTTCTTTGCTCTTTGATTTGGAGGAATTATGTTCATGACAAGATAGAAATGAATCATTATTTAAACAGGAGGAATTTCTCCAAGAAAGAAATCAGAGTGGTGTTTAGAAGGCAGAGAAATGGGTCAATTGGAAAAGTTTTGTTTTACTAAAACTTCAATTTGAATAGTATGTTCTGCCAACACCATATTAGAAATATTTTGCAAGTGGTCTGTATTATACCCTGAATATTATTTTTTTCCTCAAATGGTTATTTCTTTAATTGTTCTGCCCTAAAATCACATTTTTTTTTTGCAGAGTCAGGAAACATTATTCTCTAAATGTCAAGGGTTAACAATCTTTGACTAAACAAATGAGTATAACCTTAGGGAATTGTGGCTTTCATCACACATTTTTCTGCCTATATTTATGAATCCATTATTTCTTTGCTATTCTGGGAGAAGTAATATAATGCAATTATGTTTGCCTTTTCTAGAAATTATTAGGAAAAGAGATTTTAATATCTTTCCCTTCTTATTTTTCCCCTTAGAATTTATACTTCAGAATCATGGGCATTTTCCAGGGGTTATGTGAAAACACATTAAAAATTCATCCCTTCACAGAGATATGACTGGTTCTAATGTCACTTCTGTATCGTTAATTGCAAACTTGTTTTTTTTGAACCACGAATCAAACTCATGACCTCATGCCTAACAGGTAAGTGCTTGAGCCAGAGTTAAATCCCCGACAGTAGTTCTGATCTTTCAGAGTTATTTATTGATTTTTCAGAAAAATCTAACATACTAGTTCCCTATACAGAAAATTAGAATCCAGGGCCTGTAGCTATCCCCCCATAGAAAATCATACATTTTCTAAGGCTGGGTATTTTTGGAGTTGGGTGAAGGAAGAGAAATAGTAAAATTAATGAATGGCAGTTGCTAGAATGCCAAATCTGGTTTATCCTCTTGCCAGAAACAAACAACAATATGAAATGGCAGCTTTTGAAATATGGAACATCAGACAATAAAAGATAGGGATCCCTTAGAGGTGGGAAACATAAGATTTATTATTCCATTACTTTTTCACTGCCTGAGAAACTTCCCAGGAAAGGGAAACTGAAGCAGAGGATAGACAATTCCCTGAGGTAAGGAGATACTGCTGAGGATACACAGAGATCAAGACGTGTAGGTTTCATAGGACTGAGTGGTGCACAGAGAGATTTGCACAGAAAAATCTTAGAAATCTGCAGAGGGTCCCCTGAAGTGTTCAGCAGAGTACCAGTCAATACATGCATGGGAGGAAACGCAGCAGAGACAGCATCATCCAGAAATAATTAAAGATAATAAAACCTAAGGTCCATATATTAAAGATAACAAGCCTAAGGTCCAGAAGAGGGCTTAATCCTACCAGACAGACTAGAAAAACATCCTTGATGATAGCCATTCTTTCTGGAGTGAGATGCAATCTCAGCACTGCTTTAATTTGCATCTCTTGAGTGAGCAGTGATGTTGAACATTTTTTCATGTTTATTTGTGGTTTGTGTCTGTTCATGTGAGAAGTACATATTCAGTTTGGATGCCCATTTTTGAGATGGGTTTTAAATTTGAGGAGGACTGATTTTTAAAAAATTCTTCATGTATTCTAAATATTTATTAGTCTTTTGTCTGACAAACAACTGGTTAAATTTTTTCCTGCTCTATGGATTGTCTTTTTACTCCTTTATTTTATTTTGCTATGCTAAAGCTTTTAATAAGATGAGATCTCAGTTTAGAATTGTAGTATTTCCCATGCAATTAGAATGATTAGAAAAGATGTGGTTTTTTTACACAATGGAGTATTATTCTGTCATAAACAAGGATAAATCTGAGGCACTTGTAGGTAAATGGATGCACATTGAGACCATATTTTTAAGTGAAATAAATCAGACACATGTTTATCCCATTGGCTCTCTGGGGTGAGAAATTTAAAGTGCAAAAAAGAGCCAAAATATATAATAGATACTGTGAACTAGAAAAAAATTGTTCAAAAGGAAAAAGTAACTGAGGATGGAGTGGTAAAGCAAGGAAAGAAAAAGAAAAAATGAGAAAAGAAGGAAAAATGGAAATAAAACTTTATAAATGAGGAGAGGAGGGTTTGAAGGGAGGGGAGAGGAGCGGAAAGAAAAGGGAAATCAAGATATATTGTGTGCAGATACAAATTCCCTAGGATGAATGTGATCATTATTATATCCAAATGGTACCAATAAACTTAATTTAAAAAAAGAAAAACCTCCCAGCTCAAGTCATATTGGATAGAGTGCTCAGAGGTCACAGTGGTGGATAATAAATAATTAGCTCTAAACTAAATGCTGCTTTAGTCCCACTTGACAAATCTTTAAAAAAACTTTTATGCTTTAAATTGAAAAATAAAAATTGTATATATTTTGTATAAAATAATATTTTTATATGGGCTAATGTTTTTGTGTCTTAAATATTGTGGACTAAGTCAAGCTTATTAATATACTCATTGCCTCATAGACATGTCATTTGTTTGTGGGGAGGGCCTTTAAAATCTACTCACTTAAAATTATGCTAAGCAAAATAAGCCAGATACAGAAAGACAAAAACTCATAATCTCAGTTATATGTGGGTTATAAAAAGAGCTAATTTCATAGAATTGAGAGTTGATTAATGGCTACCTAGTGAGAAGAAAAGGATGGTTAGAAGTTGATCATTGGATGCTAAGTTTCATTTAGATAAGTAGGAAGTTTTGGTTGCTATTGCACAGTAGAAAGGAGATATATATATATATATATATATATATATATATATATATATTATACATATCTGATAATCTTAAACAGGTAGAAAAAAGGATATAGAATGTTAGGCCCTAATATAATAGAATGTTATACCTTAATATAACAAAAGATGTTTGCTGTGTAGTTCAAGACAACCTTGAACCCACTGTGTAGCCCAGCATGGTCTCAAACTTGTGGTGATCCTTCTGCCTCAGCCTGCTTAGTGCTGGGATTACAGGTGTGCTCCACCATGCCCAGTATTAAAATATAATTTAAATTTAACATAAAATGTAAAAATAAGCCTTTTCTCTAGCAACATAAAATCTACTCTTTGAGCATTTTCAATTATATAATAAACCATTGTCACCATGTAATACAATATATATAAATTTATTCCTCCTGTAAAATTTAAATTTTGTATCCTTTAACTAACATCTCTCTAGTCCCTATTGGTCCCATCCTAAGCAATGGTATCTACTACTCTGCTCTTGGTTTTATGAGTTTAGATGCTTTAAATTCCACATATAAGTTACATCAGGCAGTATTTGTCTCTGTGTGCCTGGCTTACTTTATCTTGTCCATTCATCTGTTGATGAATACATATCACCTAACAAATCTTAAAAGCAAGTTTCAATAAAGTTGAAACTTTGCCTGAGTAACTCAACTGTGATGAAAAAGAAAGTTTCAAAGCACTACTAATGGGCCTGGGATTTAGCTCAGCAGCATAAGCACCTGACTGGCAAGTCCAAGGTCATGAGTTCAATCCCTGGTACCAAAAAAGAAAAAAGAAAAACAACAACAACAACAACAAAGTACTACTAATAAGAACACAAAAATATGTAGTCCTTAATAATATAAAATTCATGATATTTGATAATTTAACAACATTAACAGGAGCTCAAAGAAATGAAAACATATGACTCATAAAGAGAAAAATCAGTTAATGGAAACTAACCCAGCATTGGATCACAATGAGGGAATTAAAATAGTTTTTTTTTTTTTTAAGTCACAAACATGCTTTACATGTCCAAAATCTAAATAGAAAATCTTTGAAAAACACAAATCAAACTTCAGGAGAGCTACAGTGGCTGAAATTTTAAAATATACTGAATAGGATAAGCAGCAGATTAGACACTTTGACGAGGGACTAATATAGGCCAGAACATAATAAAAATTACCCAAAATAAACCAGAGAAAGAACAAAAGAATAAAAAGAGAATAACATGTACAAGCTTTGGATAAACACCAGGCAGACTGATATGTGAGCAGTTGGAGTCTCTGCAAGGGGTGGAGCATAAAAAATTTTGAATAAATAATGCTGCGACATTTTTGAGACTTGTTTAAGTTTTAAAGTCACAAATCCAGTAAATTCCAGAAACTCCATGCAGAGGAAATATGAAGAAAATTATACCCTGGCTCATTATAATTAAATTACTAGAAAGGAGTAACAAAAGGAAAGCCTTTTAAGCAGTCCGAGAAAGAAACACACACACACACACACACACACACACGCACACAAATAGACATAAAATTGACAGTGGAGTTGTCAGAATCAGCATGAGACAGGTATGTCAACTTAACTTTGCTTTGTATTATGCCTTTTGTGACAGCATCCTGGAGAGGGCATTGAACACGTCTTTATAACCCTTTAAGGTGGGAAATCTAGGCTCCCCAGTTAAATTTCATAGGCATGGATGGGGATAGGGCTATACTCTTTTTCTCTTGTGTTTGGTGACCATCTGAAGTGTTTTGTCTCTGGGTGTTGCTTTCCTGATCCCTTGTCTAGAGAGGGTAGGTTTTGCTGGGGCTGTTTCACTTGTTTGCATTCATTGGTTTTCTCATCATTGGCTTTGTTAAATTCCAAGTCTAAGATATATGAGGCATAACGAAAACCTATAGAACTCACCAATTTGTCATCCTTTGAGTTCTCTCCACGTGAGAGTCTTCTTGTGTGTACTTTGTATAAAATGTCGAATGATTTAGTTGCACTTTGTTGGAATAATGGGAAAATATATTTCATCTTCTAAGAAGCAAAAGTCATAAGTGATACAACTGCAAAGTTAAATTACTGAAGAATAGTTTTTCCAACAGATGTTTCTGAAACAATTAGAAATCTATATTTGAAAAATAAACTTTCCACAAATCATACTATATAATACAATTAGTTTAAAATAGATCACTTGCCCAAGTATAAAACTTAAAACTATAAGACTTGTAGAAGAATATATTGGAGAAAATCCTTGTGGCCTTAGGCTAAAGAACAAATTCTTAGATACAGTACTGAAAATAAAAAAAAAACCTGATAAATGGCAGTTCATCACATGTAAAAACTTTTGCTCTTTAAAAACCACTGTTAAGAACAAGAAAATAGGGGCTGGGGATTTAGCTCAGCGGCATAAGCGCCTGTCTTGCAAGCAAAGCAGTCATGAATTCGATCCCTGGTACCGAATAAGAAAATAGAAGCTACAGATACGTGCACCTGGCATATATTTTTAAATGCTCAAAAATTTGTAAGAAAATAAACTTCAAAAAAGTGCAAATGATTTTAAAACACAATTCACAAAGAAGGCATACAAATGAAAACTGATCACGTGAAACGATGTTAAGTATTATTTTTTATTATGGGAATGAGAATTAAAATCACAGGAGGTACTGCTGTGTACCTATTATGATTGGCTAAAATGAAAAAAATATATGATGGCTGGGGATATAGCTCAGCAGCACAGTGCTTTTCTGGCAAGTGAGAGGTCTTGAGTTTGATTCCTGGTACAGAAAAAGAGTAACAGCACATGTTGGTGAGGAATAGGAACTCTCTTACACCTGATGATAATAATGTAAATTGTACAATCACTTTGATAAGCAGTTTGACAATTTCTTCTCAAATTAAAGATACATCTGTTTTATGTTTCAGCTTTTCTACTGATAAGTATTTATCCAAGAGAAATGATAGCTTATGTAAATGCAAATACTTGTTCACAAATGTTCATATCAATTTTATTTGTAATAGTACAAAACTGAAAACATTTCAAATATCCATCAACAATTAATAATTTAAAAATGTCCATAGAATGAATGAATGACTGATACATGCAACAACTTGAATAAACTTAGAAATAACTCCTTAGTGCAAAAAGTTAGCACAAAAAATATCTATTGATCCTATTGTGGCTTTCATTGTGTCCTTCAAAAACATACGTTGAGGTTCTAATGCCATTAGGTATGAATGTGACTTTATTTGGGAATATGATCGTTGAAAATGTAATTAAATGCAGGCAGACTGAGTTCAAGTGGGTCCTAACTCCAGGTAATATTTTTCTTACAATTAGCAGGAGATTTTAAGATACTACATAAGATGTAGAAGGAAGAAGCTGGTGTGAAGACAGAGTTAGTGTTTAAATTGTGCTGCCACAAATCAAGGAATGCTAAGGATTGTTAACAAACAACAGAAGATGGAAGAAACAAGAAATAATCCTCCCACAGAGCTATTGGTGGGGGCATGGCTCTGCTGATACCATGATTTCAAACTTCTTTCTGCCAGATCTGTGAGAAAATACATTTTTTGTTTTAAATCATCCAATTTGTGCTACTTTGTTATGCCAGCCCCATAAAACTATTATGAAGTAACCATTAATGATTCCATTTGTAGAATATTTTAGAAAATAATGCAAGCATATTAGTGGTTGCCTTGAAACAGAAGTGAGGAGGGGCAGGTAGAGATCAGAAAAAGGCATTACAAAGGGATGCAAGGTATCTTGAAGTTTATGAACATGTTTGCTGTATCTTGATTTTGATGACAATCACATGGGTATGTACACATAGCAATACTTAAAAACTGTGTACTTCAAGTAGTTGCTTGTTGTTACCTGTCAATTTAACTTTGATTAAAAAGGATTAAGATCTCACTAGTGTGATTCGCAGTACTAGGTTTTTCTTCTGTTTCATGAAAGTAGTCATTGGTGCTCTTTTCTCCCCTCACCCTCTCTTTTCTCTGTTTTTCCTCTCTCCCCTTATCTCCCTCTCTCTTCTCTTTTTCTTTCAGTACCGGAGTTTCAAGCCATGGTCTTTGCATGGGCACTACAACCCCACCATATATTTATTGTAAGAAAGTCATAAAATATCTAAGTTGCTCAGCCTGGGCTCAAACTTGTTATCCTATTACCACAACTTCCTAGAATGCTGGGATTATAGACATGTTTCACCACACCCAGCTATTAATTTTTATAGATAGGAGAGTACACATGATAGGTTATAAAATGATGTCATGTAAACTAGTTTTAACATGAGTCCTATTAGCCCTAAGTATCTTAAAAACCAGGACATTACATAGAAATTTACTATTCTTGATGCCCACAAAAAGTAATAAAATCTAATCACTCTGGATCCTCATTGTTGCATGGTGACAATTGGCCAGACCTGAGAAGTAGGTGCCATCTTAGATTGGACATATGCCCTCCAGTCTTCCTTAATCGCTGCCTGCTACCTTTCTGGTCCCGGTAAGCATTTGAGCAATGTGGTTGATTTGTGTTTTAAGTGTGTAAGGAGAATGAATGTGATTTCCATTTACCAGACTCTTCTGTAATGACATAGCTTTGTATTTCCCACCGTTACTCAGTCAGTTCTCTTTCCTCCGTTCTTACCTTCACACTGGGACCTCTTGAGTAGGCTTATGTAACAGCACATTGTCCACAGTGACATTGATACTATTGGTGTAATGACTTGATTAAATACTTCATCTCCTGTAGATTATGCTTATCTCATCTGTAATAGTTACAATAAAAAGAATGATCGAAAGTAACACGAACTCCATAAATAAAAATTCATAAAAATGCCAAGCATCTGATTCCAATTAAATTTCCAAAATTGTACTGAAAAATAGAATTTACTTTGTTTTCTTGTTTTAAAATAACTGTCTTGCCTCATATTGAATGTTAAGCCTTCAGTGAAATTTATGATTAGAATTAATTGTATTGCTCTCCAGTGCTGCAGTTGACATGGCCTCACCTTCCTCCAGGGCGACAGGCTTGTGAGGATTAGGTTCTTGCATTTGTTTGCACTGCCTTCTTTTTTTTCTTTATCTTTTCACTCTAAAATGTGTGCCCAAACAGGATAGCATAAAAATATGTAATTCCAGAATATAATTCTTTGCTATTTTCATTTGGCATTGAGACTTCATTTCTTATCAACTGAAGGACAGTGAAAACTTACCTTTATTAACAATATTCTTCAAATTGAATTTTTACAATACATGAAGTGTTTCATTTGTGTCAAGCAGTCCAAACTAAACATTTATATTCTCTTATAAAATATTAAATGCAAACCTATTATTTCTGAGACATTTCTGGTTTTATTTAGGGAATTCTTGTTCCTAGGAAACCCCACACAAATGAAAATCCTACAATAAATCTTTGTGACCACAGTTATAGTTCTACAGGATTTTTTTGGGTCAAACTGATTGAAAACTGTGGTTGCTTTGAAAACTTACACCAACATATAATCCTGCAGATGGATAATTATAGCAACTTTATTCAGAATTGCAAAACTTGGAAGCAACAAGGATATCCTTCAGTAGGTAAATAGATCAACTGGAATATTATTCAGTGCTAAAAAGAAATGAGATTTTTAAGGCTAGGAAGATAGCTGAGTGTAAGAATACTTGCTGAGCATGCTTCAGGCATTGAGTTTGAAGTTTCATCCCTATGAGAGAGAGAGAGAGAGAGAGAGAGAGAGAGAGAGAGAGAGAGAGAGAATAAAAGAAATGAAATGAGGTCTCAGGCCACAAAAAGAGACAGACCTCAAGACCTCAGATGCACATTACTGAGTGAAATGTGCTTTCCTGAGAAGACTGTATACTGTATACTTACCATTATATGACATTGTGGAAAAGCCAAAATGTAGAGATGGAAAAAAGAAAAGTGGTTTTCATGGGTTAGGGAGGAGGGAAGGATAAATGGACAAAGCATGGAAGTATTTTAGGGCAGTGAATTTATATAAATTATAGTGTGTTACTGTAATGGGGGATACATATCATTTTAGAATTATCCAAACCCATAGAATTCATAACACCAAGAGTGATATAAACTCTAGTTTTGGGTAATATGTCAAAACAGGTTCATCAATTATAATTAATGTACCATGTGTTGCAGACTATGGAGATGAATTAACATTGTTCAAAAAATTGTTAACAAACGTAAGTGAAGACCATTATGATCATGAAACAGGATAAAAGGTATACTTCTGTGGGGCAGACAGGATCTTTTTCTTGTTCAACACCAAATCCTTAATTCCTGGCACAAGATAAGAGCTACATAAACATCACTGAGTGTATAATTTTATCTTTGTATATGACAGTAACTTAGAGAAGCTAAACAAGGAAGTAAGAACAGGAAATGGAATAAAGAAAAGGAGTGTTCCTTCCACATACACTGTATTTCCACAGCTGAGACTGAGAGTGGTTGATCATTATTGTGTTATTTTATATCATCATCAGGATCTGCCCAGCAACATTTCCCCTCGTGTATTTTCAGTGCAATTTTAGGGTGCCAGTTACTCTCTCTCTCTCTTTCTCTTTCTGTGTGTATGAGGTGTGTGACTTCTCTCTTAGATAAGTTGTTGAAAGAATGGTTTTTATTGCTGTTATTTCTCTTACCACAAGTAAGACTTAATAGCTATAACCAGTGTTCGATTCATTGATATCACAGAAGCTCAGCAACAGGAGATGGGCAGAGTGCATTGAGCCATCTGACTCAAGTTCTAAGCACTGATTAAATCACCTGTGTGGTTTATGTGACTCATTCTGTGCTTCATCTTTCTATGCCAGAAAGACCCAGTCAATATATGACCAGATACAACGTGCTGTCCTCCAACATTTCTTTAATTTGATTCCTCCTGGTCCAGTATCATATCCACGAGGAAATTTGTGGAGATATATACTGGCACAAGGCACATAAATAAACATTTGGGACATTGCAAGAAAGAGCAATGCAGATTTAAGGATATGGTCTTTCTTTCTCTACTTTTTTTTTTTTCCCCCTGGTACCAAGGATCGAACTCACGACCTTGCACTTGCAAGGCAGGCACTTACACACTGAGCTAAATCCCCAGCCCAAGGATATGGTCTTTAGATAACGATCTTTAGATACAAACTTCTGGAAGTCACTGTGATCACTCATTTTCTAGCTGAACGCCTACATCGTGTAAATCAGAGAGGAGCTGTAGCCTGCCCTTTGTCTTCAGGGTAAAGTCAGAGAAGCCTCCACCTCTTGCTGTCCATCCCCAGCTGCCCCTTTTCCTTCTTCCACACCTGCTGTGGCCAGGTTAACATAAATGAGCATTTACACAAATGCAACTAGTTAAATTTCCCCACTTTCATTTGAGGGAATGTTCACATTTGAAAACTGGGAAAATGACAAAACTATCAAGGAAATGTTATATAAAAGACCCTGGGACTGAGTCCATTGGGGGGGGAAAATCTGCATACAAAATTTACAACTATCATTCCCACATAATTACCATGAAAAAATATTTTTAAATATTGTCATATAAATGATAGGGTCAGGGAAAAAATCAAGAAAATCACTTGCCTGACTTAAAACCTCAAACACTTTTGACTACAATGTATTTTGTACATATTTTTAGGAAATTCAGGTAGCATTTTTTCATATATATATTATTAATGAAAATTAATTTTACAGAATACTAGATTTAACTGCAGCATGTCCATACTCAGATGTTTTTAATTTGTATTTTAGTGGAGTAGAAAGGGTACTTTCAGGTGTTCTGTAAAATTACTTAATTAAGGATCATATATTTCTGCTTTTTTAATACAATTAAAAATTAAGTATAAGCAGATCAAAGATTATTTATTAAGACTTATCAGAGAAGAAGACACTTAAATGCAATATAGAATTGTTTTGCTTCAAATGACTTAAAATGACTTTTAAAGTGATTAGCTTTATTTATATTGAATATTGTCAAAAATTTAAAACAATCACTATAATAAACATCCATAAATCTACAATTCAGATTTTACAATTATTAAAACTTTTGCCATGTTTACTTCATCTGTGTTTTCTGAAGTCTTAAAAAACATCATGATCTCTAATATTTTATCCTTAATAACTCAGGGCACATTTTTTAAAACCGAGGATAATTTTCCAAATAATTATAACTCTATTGTCCCAAACAAAAATATGATTAAAATTGCCTATATTACTTACTATTGAGTCCAAATTCAAATCTTCCATCTTATCCTTAAAATGACTCCTATAACCTTATGAGAGACATATATCACATTTAGCTGTGATGTTCGTGTGTCCATTTTAATCTATAACACATTTTCCCTCTCCCTTCCCACAGCTGGGGATTGAACCAGGCCTTGTGCTCACTAGGTACTTTCTCTATTACTGAGCGGTACCTCCAGATTGTGTTGTTGAACAACCTGCTCTTAGAATTCGTTTCCTGGTGGTGCTGGTTTAATTTATTCTTCTATCATATTTTTCTACAAATCAGAAATTGTATCTTTAGGAGAGATTATGTTCAGGTTGAACTTTTTTGGCAAGAACACTTTGTGAGTGATGTCACCTGCTGTGTTATGTGTCCCATCAGGAGGTGCCTGCTGTGTGGTCCTCTCTATACTAAGACTGAGTCCTGAGCCAAGGTGGCTTAGCCACATGTTTCTTCTCAAAGTCTCTTCTCCAATCAACAGTTTTAAAAATGATGCCTTGACATTGCCTGTAGCTGGATTTTTAAGAATGACTACATTCTCTCTGTATGTTCAAATTTAAATACAATTTTAAAAGTCTCTTCTAATATGTAAAAATACCACTGACTTTGAAGTATGACTGCCTCAGATCAGCTCTTATCAAGAGCAACAGAAATAGCTGTATTAGACTAAATGATTTTAACTGATGATTAAGTTTTTCTCAAGTATAAACTCAAAGTACTTTTTAAAAAGTTTTCATGTTCTGTTAAATAAAAATATGGATACACCGTATTCATGGTTCAAAACTATGAAAGCTTTTCCTGTGTAAGCACCCAGTGGGCCTCACACTACCTCTTTCTGGGGCTCTCAGGATATGGAACATAAGTGTGCTTTTGTGTGCTGCTCAGCCCTTGCCTTTGCCAATCAAAAATGACTGTTCCAGCTGTGCCAGGCTCTTGCAGTGATTCCTGGGCTTTTGCCAGTTTTTAAACATGGCAATAGGATTTATACTGCAAAATTTGTGTTGTTACACTTCCCACTCACTTTAACTTCTGAGTAAAATTGTGACTTTAAAATTGCTTTGGAAATGTACTTGCTTATCTTTTTCAAACTTTGGACTTTGGGCACATAGATTATCTGATGTATGTATCTGAAAGTGGCCACAATGTGGAAGTATAAGTGAGTGCCTTTAAGCCAATTAACTATGTGCATTTGCTCAGGTTGTTATTAGGTATCATTTGCCTAATCAATGGAATATACTCTGAATTCATTAGTATTTTAGTAACATTTCAGGATGTAAGTGAGATGCAGCTCTTGAATTTTATAATACTCTCAGTGGCATTATACTTGGAAGTTGTCATGCATTTTAAATAAGTAGGGGAGGAGATTGGTCATTTGATGTTTAACATAGTAGATTTAAATTTCAGGATGAGTTCTTGAGTTACTTTTGCATAAGAGAAAATATGCTTTTTAAAAGATGGAATGTTGAAAAACTTCAAGAATTAAAAATACTAGAAAGATAGACAAAGATGTAGGTATAAATAGAAGCTGATTTATTTTCCAGCATTCTGAGTAATCTGCTTTCCTTTTTAGAGCAGCCTTTGACTGGAAAGGATTATGTATTGTATGTTCTCCAAACTGTTATGTAAAATTTTATTTTTTCCATGAGTTCTTGCTAGAAGCCAAAACAATGTTTCTTCTGGGCCTAAGTGCATTGCTTGATCTTCCAAAGCCTATTTCATGGTCTGCTAGATTCTAATAGAGATGGCTGGTAATAAGATAATATTTATTTATATAGAAAATAAATTTACAAGAGAGTGCAAAAAGCAAGTAAGCAAGCATTACCAGCTTTTAAAAATTTATAGTGAAACCATACAAATGTTTCTAGTTTCTGCAAAAGAATCCTTTTCCACACACATACTATAAATTCTTCATGCACATACTTATAAACATATATATGTTTCTTTTATTTGGGTATATGTGTACTTTGGGGTGCTCATGATGGGCATTAATTTCTAATTAAAGTTTAAGATTCTTACTGAGTTTTTTGCTTTCATTGAAATAAATTGATAGCAAATGTTAAATACTTTTTGCTTAAAGTGAGCCCTATGCACCAGTTAAGTGATTTATATATTTCTCCATGTAAAAGAAACTTCTGTAATGTCTTTTGGTGACCTTGATAGCTGATGTGTTAATAACATTTCAGACTCACGATTTGCCCCAGGCTTCTTGCCCAAAGCTCTGCAGTAAATTATTGCTGCATTGTGGATTACAGTTAATTCCTTAAGAAACACTGCATTCTTAAGTTCTTGTTGATGTTTGGGCCGCAGAATAGAAAACCGCACTCTTGTCTGCCACATCTTGCAAGAATCACTAGTATATACAGATCGTAATGTGATTCATAAATAAAATTTGCACCAAAAACATATTTTGATTACTGACAACTCTGAGAATTAATCTTTTTTATTATGAGGTTGGCAGTGTTAAAACTGTGGGAAGCAGAGCTTTGTATGTGGTTAGGCTTGACAAATGCCTCTACACAGCTTCCACTTGTCCTGCTTAAATAAAAGTAGACAAGGCTGCAGTGAGGAAAATCATGAGACTTCAGAATTTACCTCACCTTCCTTTTGCTTTCACCCACCACAAGTCAGTTCCATGCCATTCTCTTTACTCTCAACCTTCCAGAATGGAAGAGAACATGGTATCTCTCCTAGTGATTGACTGCTTTTTGATGATAGGGTCCCAAAATGTGAATCTGAATCTTGAGTTTGGCCAGCAAAACTTTTGTTTGCCCTCATGGTACATGGTGCTTGATTTTATTTGCTTTAATAAGTTAGTTATCAGTGGTTGAAAATAGAAAAATTTTACAAATAAAACCCAGCATCTCTTGAAATATAAGAAGCTCTTGCAACATTTCTTACCATCCTGCCTCCCTCAGTTTAAGCTATATAATATTTGCTCTGCAAATAACGCATCTGTTTTGCAGTACCCTCCTCACTCATGTAACCTGCTGGTTCCTGTGAATATTTGAGTTTTTGAGTAGTGAGTGAGCTTTTGACTCTTGAGTGTATTTAATGACTATATTACACTAAAGCGTATTTCTTTCTAAAAACTAGTTTATACTTGCTTTCATCAACTTTAAAGGGAAAAATTTGGTTTCTAAAAGAGATTTAAAACCCTGGGAAGCAGGTGTGTCATAGACTCAAGAGACTAGGGTATAGGAGTATGATAATGAAGCTGCATTGCAGGTATTGAACATGAGACAGCCTGTGGAGGAGTATCTCTTAGCCAGCACGAACAAAGCCCTGGCTTCTATCCCCAGCACTACTCACGCAGTCAATCAATAAGTCATTCAACCAGTCAATACTTCAGTCTTGTCCCCAGGAAAACTCCTTCCTGTCTACCCTTCATGATTCTGAATCAGCAGTAGGAATTACCACAGTGACTGGAGCTCCATGGAATTGTGTCTTTTATTTAAGCATCTTATTGAAACCTGTTCATACACCAGCTAGTGAGTCTTCCTCAACCAGCCTTTCCCCTTTCTTGACAGCAGGGTTAATTGTATTTCCCCTTAATATGATTTAGGGTGATTTCCCCTCATTTACATTTATGCTAAATTTTAAGAAATCTATTTTGTCTTCCAGCAAATTTAATAGTATTTTCCTTAGTATTTTATCATAGATTTACATCATGTGTCATATTTTTGCCCTCCTACATAAAGTTTGGAAGCATACAACTTTTATTTGTTGCACTTTTTCTGTATTGCTTATGGAATATCAGATGGATAAGTGTGTCATTGAAAGGCATTCTCTTCATTAATAGCGGTATTACTGGAATCCTGTGTTAACATCCCACTGGAAATAAGCCTGCAGGAATGCTTATATTTTCAACAGGTTATATTGGCTGAATTTCTCCCTAGTGTATTCTTTCAGAGTAAAGTAAGAAAAATGCATTTCTTACGCCTGACATTTGGGTTTTATTTTAAATCTGCCCATTGTTTTTATTCACAGTTATATACTCTGCTGCCTAAGGCTGCTTTGTAAAAGTGCTTGTGCTAAAAGCCTGTTGAACATAAAGTTCCCGCTTTGGGCATTTCTGTTTAACCCTGAGTTGGGTCTGCTGATTGAGCAATGGCTGCAGACCGAAGCCAGTCCTAGAGTATTCTATTCCTTCAGCCCCACTCAAGACAGTACCGTGTTCAGAGCTTTTCATTCTGTCTCAGTTGAGATTTTAAGGGGATTTCACTAATCTAACATTTGTCAGGTACTGTTAAAAATCACGTTCAGAGAGGAAGCCTGTTTCTTTCTCATGTGATCTTAGAGGCAAAGGTGTAGTTATTGAAATACATGAGAATACACCTTGCCCAGAGTTCATTCAGGCTTTCTGTGCCCAGATGACTCAAGAGACCTCAGAGTGGATGCAGAAATGTGGATTTAGAGGACAGGGAGGTCACATACAGAGCTCACCAACGAAAGGGACATGTAATGAGGGGAGGTAGGAAAATGAATTCCATGAGCTCCAGGAAAAAATCCTGAAGGAAGTTCTAAGCATTATTCCTTTAATCCACTCTTCCCTCTTATTTTACCTACTTTGTAAACATGTAAACATGTAGGAATGGCTGAGTGTTCTATTGACACCATGCTCTCCATGGAAAACTGATCGAGCTTGAGCGTTTGGCCTCAAGGGTCAAGTGTATCTAAGGGACCCACTCGAGTAAACTTTTCCATAGTATTGATTTAAACAGAAAATTGAAAACTGATATGACACCAATAAAAATACATTGCAGTAACATTTAGGTTCTTAGATATATTTTCTTAAACAGTAAGTATAGTATTACGTTCCTGGTGAATATTCAGTGTTACTGTATTGGACATAGAAATTAGGTTTCTAAAATCAGCACACAGGCAAAACTGTAGTCAAAATGCCCTTAAAATTTCCTTAAATGGCTCATAAAATAGAATATGTGAGGCTTTATAGGTATAGCACTGAATACTAATTCTTATGTATACTGTTTGAAAACTCTGAGCTAGTCTAAATGAAAGAGTAAAAAGAAATATGCAGATGTCTAAAACTTCAAACTGTTCAGGTTTTATACTAATTCTGACATTCCTATTAGAAGTAATAGAGATAGCAGAAATTTTGGAAAAATTCTTGTCTGCCTTCAGATTTGCTCTATCCAGCTTTAATATTAAATTACTATATTTGATAATTTAAAACATTGCTTATAATTGTGAGGATTTAATTAATATATGTAAAATTATGATTCCTTTTACATTTTTCTTTGAACATCTCATGCCTCATCAGCTTTAGCAGCTTCTTTTTTTGAGACTGTAGCTAGATTTACATTTCTACTATTTCATCATGTAACTAATTCTAGTCCCGCATTTCAGCTGCTAATATTTACTTGGTAATTCCCTGGAAGCCAGTCAAGTCCTCGCATTGGTCATTTTATCTTGTCTTTTCCTGCTTCCCCTTTGAGCGCTGCCTTGTACAACTACCATGGCAATGGCTGGTGACTCCACTCTCTCAGGCCCACCCATGATACATCTTCAAGGAAAAGGGAGAGGGGGATTTTTACAATCTTTTCTTCTCCATCGCCTCAGGCATTTGGCTAGTCATTAGCCTTTTGAGATGCCTGCTTAACTGATCTTCCTGTATCCAAAATCTCACTTCAGCCCCATTTTTCTGTTGCCAGAAAAATCAGGTAATATTCCTGCTCAGAAGCCTTTGATCAAACTCCAACATCTGCAATCTGGAGGTCTCAATAAGCATCCAAGGCCCCTTAAGACTGATCATAATTCATTGCTCCAGGCTTGTCTCTCATTTAAGATTCTTGTATCACTGTATTTCTTCTCACCCTTTCTCTTGCTTGATCAGAGAAAAATTCCCTGTTAGGCATTTAGTTTGTGAGATATGTCCTACCTTTGAAGGCTGAATTACATATATCAATTCCATGAAAACTTCAAGAGAATACCATAAAGAATAGTGAGTTCTATTTTTTTCTCACTGTATTTTGTTTTAACAAGTTTATTGTTTCATATTCCATTTGCCTCATATTTATAGTTGTTTGTATCCTTATCTTAATTTTCACAAAGAATTATATCTATTACATATATATTCACTATATGCAAAAGATACTACATAATCTCACAAAAGATTTTATGTGTGTGCATCCCTAAAATAAGAACTTTGATGCTAAAATTCTTCTGCTTGTCCTATATACATATAGTATAAAGGATCAAAAGGACAGGTGCTCAAACTCTATTTTTAAAGTTTTTATCATGAAAAAATTCAAAATGTAGAAAAAAAGAATCCGAATAGTGTAAAAAATATCTATATCATGCTTTAACAATAATCATCTCATGACTAATCATTTCATATACTATATGTCATCACCTATTTTCACCCGCCTCTATATTTCAAAACAAATCCTAGATATTAGTATGCATTTCTAAGAGGTAAGAATTTTTGCTGCATTCTATTTGCCAGTATTTTGTTGAGAATCTTTGCATCAATGTTCATTAGTGAGATTGGTCTATAGTTCTCTTTTTTGGTTGGATCTTTCTCTGGTTTTGGCATCAGAGTAATACTTGCATCCAGGAATGATTCAGGGAGGATTGCTTTTTTCTCAATTTCATTGAAGAGTTTAAGGAGTACTGGCATCAAATCTTCTCTAAATTTCTTGTAGAATTCAGCTGTGAATCCATCAGGACCTGGGCTTTTCTTTGTTGGTAAGTTTTTAATTACATTTTCAATTTCAATAGCTGATATTGGGTTGTTCAAAATTGCTATATCTTCTTGGTTGAGC